>JZKD02S1731310.1:323039-334427 GCA_000966675.3 Picea glauca
ATCGATGTGCTTCATCTACTGCCTCTAAACTATATCTCTGCATAACTTTAGAGTTCTCTGGTTATCGCACCAGATGACAATCGATCGATGAAATTGAATGCCCAACTCAGTGAAAAAAATTTGTAGCCACATAGCCTAAATGGTTATGTTAACTACCCATCTATACTGTGCCTCAAATGAAGAAAGATAAACATAATCCTACTTCTTTCTCGACCAACAGATAGGCCCGAAACCAAGATTGAGTGAGTAACTAGATGTGAACTTGTGATCAATTCTATCGCCATCCCAGTCAGAATCAATGAACCCGATGATATATAATGTAGAGTTTGTTGCATAATGAATCCCAAAGGTGATGGTTCCCTATATGTATCGAAGGATATGTTTTGCAGCCTTCCTATGTAGCTCATGTGGCTCCTGCATGAACCTGGAAACTACACCAACTACATAGGATAGGTATGGTCTGGAGTGTTTGAGATACAACAAGCTCCCCACTAGTTTTATGTACAATGTGTTGTCAACTAGTGGAGTGTCCCCACCATCCTCAAGTTTGACTCCCGATAGGAAAGGAGTCGGAGAAGACTTGCATTCTGTCATGTGAAATATCTCAAGGAGATCTCGTGCATACTTGGCCTTAAACATTTTGATTCCCGATGCATCCTGACTGATCTGGAGTCCAAGGACTAAGTGTAGAGGACCCATGTACGTCATCAAGAACCTGTCATGTAGAATTCTCTTGACTGTAGCAATTGTTGAAGTTGAGCAATTGGTGATCAGAAAATCATCAACATACAGAACTAAGAGTAGAAGTGAATCAATTGTCCTGAGCATTTAGACATTTGGGCCTGATTTACAACATACAAAGTTCTATGACAACATGTATGTAACATCCCACTCTTGCCCGCACTGAGTGAATGTATTCTTTGAGGACACTTTCCTGCAAGTGATTAGGATTATTATACTATTGGCCATTGATAATGATTATGAGGAATTATGGATGTGATTATATGTTATTTTGTGTATTTACATAGACAGGTGCTATAGACTGGGTTCTCCTAAGTGTGTAGGAATTTGGAACTTGAGGATGTAGAGGCATTAATGAAACCCCTTGGACTCCGGATCGATTCAGGGAGTGGACTATTGGGGTTTTATTGTTGTTGATATGACATATGCGCATCTGATTAGATGTTATGATGACTAATTTTATTTCTGACATGATTCATTGATGATGTAGGCTGACGATAGTTTTCCAATCAGACTCACATGTGGAGTAGAGGGGTCAAGCATGACAACCTTAGATGTTGAGGGAGAGGTGTGGACAACATCCCTGCCACAGCCTACTAGCACTCCCACCGTGGCTCAAACTATAGGTTAACTATTACCTAGTTCGAGAAGACCCACGATGTCATGAGGCAGACTCCGATAGTCACTCATGGTGATTCTAAGGGGCATGCAATAAGGTAGGGGCCTTATTCCTTAGAGGCCCTTAGTCTCCCACAAGATCACTTGGCAGAGTATTGACTCCAAGGGTTTTTTATGTCTACCAATTCAATCGAGAGGCGAGTGGCACCCTTGGAGAACGTAGTGCATCCTGAAGGGCACGTCGCATTTTTAACTAATAAGTGAATAAACCTAGATGGCCTTAGAATGAATGATGTGATAATAAAGTTTTAAAAACAATTTTCCCTAATAAAAATGTCGCCCAACCTAGGAAAATAAAATCTAGGTCTAAGTGATACTTGTGGTAAAATAATAATAATAATAATAATAATCATTAAACATGTGAGGAGAAGGGGGTAAGAAATTTAATTAATTTATTAAAATAAAATTATATTGAGGGATTAAAATTTTAAAAGGGAATTGTTTATTTTTCTACATTTACTAATTAAAATTTATTAATTAAAAAGAAAAAGGGGTCAAAGGGTAATTTTTCTACACTTGCTAAATTGGGTTTAAGATAAAAAGGGTAAAGAGGGAAACTTAAAACAAATCGGAAACTAAGGGAAAAGGGGGAAACATAAAGAAAAAGGGAAACATAAGGAAAAAGGAGAATGACTAGCTTAGTAAGGAATCTTTCCATTAGGAACTTTCTAATTATAAACTCATTTAGGAATTTAGTAAGGGCGTAAGTCATTTAGGTGTGTAAGGGAATATGGGGTCACCAAGGAGCAATTTTAGGAATGATTTTTGATGGGTGAGGGAAATAGGAGTAATTAAATAATTAATGAAATTAATTTTTGGTGCAACTAGGGGGATGGGTGACATCTGTACGGGGGAGATTTTTCCGAAATAAATTAATGAAAATTAAATTAAATTAGAAATTGGGAAATAAATCACTTAGAAACTCTATATAAAGGATGGAGGAGGAGTATGGATCTCTTATTTGATGCGTAACGTTACGCTGAAGAAGTTTTGTCTTGAATGACTTATATTGTTGGATTTGGGGTACCCAGCTCGGGAAATGAGTGGTAGCTCGACCTTGCGAGGTGATATGGTTGCTAGTTGTTCTTTGGTTTAGAGCATTAGAGGAAATTTCAACTCAAAATTGTCCTCCTAAGAAAAAATCAATAAATTGATAAAATAATGCCATGTAGACATATTTTTAATATATTAATTCTATATTTTACTTTTATCAAAGATGCCCAGAATTATTCACTTTTATCAAATATGCCCTGCCCTGAATATCTATTTTATATTAAATCAATATTTATGAGGACAAATTAAATGACATTAAATCGTTTGATGTGTTGTTGGATGTGTTAGAACACGACTGAATATATGTTTTATATTAAATCAATATTTATGAGGATGAATTAAACGGAATTAAATCAACGATGTGTTGTTGGATGTGTTAGTACAGGTTGTAGGTGCATCCGTAGATGCATAGAATAATCGAGAGATGCATGGGAAGTTACAACTAATGACAAGGGCTCCTCTCAACCCTACTTCATCCACCACTATTCAAAAAAATCCGCACGAATGTGTCATGGATTGGAAACCTTTCTCTTATCGGCCATAATTGGAAAAAAATGGTGCGAATGGAATTTCATTGGAAACCCTTCTCTCATGTTTTTTTATTTTTTCTCGAAGATATCATGCATTTATTTTTCGAATTTAGCCGAACATGGAACTTATTTTTCGAATTTAGCCAAACGTGGATTGATGGCCTTGGTTCTCTTAAAAAATTCATGGGTTCCAATGGATATCTCCAAAACTCCATCTAAATTTCATGGTTTCGACTGGATCTCTCTAAGTTTCTGTCCAAATCTAGTTCCTCGGCCATCGATGACAAAAATTGGCATGAATGCTATTGAAATGGAAACCCTCAAATTTCAGATTTTGGAGGTAAATGATCAATTTTTTGTGGGTTTAAATTATTTTTTACTTTTATTTAACCTTTTGTTTGAACCCCATTTCATTCCATGGTGGTCATTCTATTCAATGTTCAGCTAGAAGTGAGCAGTTTTTGGTTGGTTTCAACTCAGAAAGCGAGAATTTTTTGGACAGTTTCATCTCAGAGGGTTGTTATGTACAAAATTCTTTGGTCTGATTGATACTTTTCTCAAACACATGGCATGTTTCTTCTGATAGGTATGTTTTTTATTGTTCTTTCTCTGTTTATTTTGTTGTTTGGAAAATTATATCCAACTTGAAAATTGCAATTCATTTTTAAGTGATGGTGGGGGAAACTACTTGGGATTGGAGGATGTTTTGTATAACCAGTAAGCAAGCCAAGAAGCCATGGTGGTATGGTGTATTGTGTGTAAGAATTTCTATGTTTTCATGTACAGAGGTAGATTAGCCAAAAGTATCCTTAAGAAGAACACATTACTAGACACCTCATTTCTGAATCAGAAAAATAAATTTGATGAATCAAAATGTACACCTCAGTTATGTCAGAAAAAATGTTCATTTGACATTCCTCTTCCATGAGTAAATATTTTTGGTAGTTACAACATCATCGACATAAAAAAAAGAGAACATCAGTTGTTCTTTATACAATTCTGTGTTTTTGGAAACAATGGTATAGGAAAGAGATGTGAAGGCTACATTCACAGGGCATGATCATTTAAATGATTTATGTGGCAATCTTAGGGAAACTGAGTTGGAAAGTAAGATGAATTCTCCGTGGCAGAGTGCTATGAGTTAGAAAATGTTAATGTACCATGAAAACTACTATAAAATAAAGGCTAATGTAGATGAAGTATGGGATGAAGTGTTGAACCAAGATCAAATAAAAGGTGGTCATTGGAAGTATCCAACCATTCAAACTAATGTCCTTAAAGTTGTTGAGATTATAGATATAACTGAGGTGTCGATTGATGCCAAAAGTATCCTTAGGAAGAAAACATTACTATTTTTACAAGAGTAGTTGAAAGCATCTCATGTATAAATAAGAAGGTTTAATGATATCATTGATTAGATGTGCAAATTGAGTATGCTATCTTCCTAGAATGAGAGCACCCAGTTGATTCCCTAAGCCAATCATCTTGATCAAATGAAGAAAACAATTTTGTGGATGATATTAATTCCTTCATTTAGCCGCCTACAATTTATGAACTTATGCAATTACTAGATGCCTTTACTGCTATTTTGGAGAAGCTAACTACTCTAAAATCTGCTCTGCACAATATTTCTTATAGATCTATAACAGAGTTATATTAGCAAGGAAAAATGATAAACCACATTTAAATGGTCATTTCTATTATTTGTTTGATAGATTCCTTGAAATTTAATCAACTGTGTTGCAACCTTATTGATATTTGGTACTTCTAATGGACAATTTAAATTTTAAAGGCTTCCTTTGAAGTTTGCATGCATGGTGGAGTACCATTGGTATTGTCAAGAGGAAAAATGACTTCTTGTGAGGGGAGGAAAATGGGATCCATTGCTAGTCGATGGTTGGAAGCAATAGAATTCAAATAGGAAGAGAATGTCCCAATGATCAATGACCTATCAAGTGGAGGAAAATGGGTCTATTAGTTTTTTACAAACACAAATGGTAATCCTTCTAAGCTCAAAAGAATAGAAGAACCCTGACCTAGTGAGTAAATAGTTTATAGGCCTATACAAAATTACAAATAGAACAACAAAGGTAGTTGCTGGTTAGAAGATCCCTTGTCAAGAAAATCCAAGGTAAATCTTCCATGGTAATCTTGGGTAACCCCTATATAGCCTGTACAACTCTAAATGATGTTTGTTGCTAGATACATTTCATTCAGATTTTAATGGATATTTGTTTTAGGAGAGAAGCTTTTAGACAAGCGTAATATCAATTTTCTTGTTTGGTGTAATTTGTACTTCATCTCTATTTTGTAGACACAGTGAGGAGAATGAAGGAAATCCAATAAGTGTTTTGAGTTAGAAAAAATGTTAATTTGACATTCCTCTTCCATGAGTAAATATTTTCGGCAGTTCCATCATCGTCGACATCAAACAAGAGAACATTAGTTGTCATTTATACAATTTTGGGTTTTTGGAAACAATAGTATATGATGGAGACGTGAAGGATGAATTCACAGGGAATGATAATTTAAATGATTTATGTGGAAATATTAGGGGAATTGAATTGGAAAGCAAGATAACTTCTCCCTGGTGGAGTGCTATGAGTTAGAAAATGTTGAAGTACCACGAAAACTACTATAAAATAAATCCTAATGTAGATGTAGTATGGGATGAATTTTTGAACCAAGCTCAAACAATAGGTTCCTTTTTGTAAGTATTTCCAACCATTCCCACTAATATCCTTAAATTTGTTTGGTTTATAGATAGAACTGAGGTGTCCATTGATTCCAAAAGTATCGTCATTTTAAATGCATGAATAAGTTCACCCTTCATTGCAAGAATGTAATATGATGAAGAACCTGTCATCATAAGGTCTTATATGATGAAAATAGAAGAAAACTAAAACTATTTTGATTCATAGCATCCCAACTACAAGGAATCATCTATTATAATGGATTCAGAGATAGATTAAAAGAAGGGATTTGGCTACAGAAAAATCTAATAGCCAATCAATGTTAAGGGTCACAAATATTTAGAGAAAAGTAAGAAGATAAGAGAACATGACAATAGAGGTGTTACTATAGATACAAGGAGGCTCATTCCATTTTCAGGAGAATGTTGAAGTACCACGAGTGCTACGAGTTAGAAAATGTTGAAGTACCACGAAAACTGTTATAAAATAAAGCCTAATGTAGATGTAGTATGGGATGAATTTTTGAACCAAACTCAAACAATAGGTTCCTTTTTGTAAGTATTGCCAACCATTCCCACTAATATCCTTAAATTTGTTTGGTTTATAGATAGAACTGAGGTGTCCATTGATTCCAAAAGTATCATCATTTTAAATGCATGACTAAGTTCACCCTTCATTGCAAGAATGTAATCTGATGAAGAACCTGTCATCATAAGGTATTCTACGATGAAAATAGAAGCAAACTAAAACTACGTTGATTCATAGCATCCCAACTACAAGGAAACATCTATTATAATGGATTCAGAGATAGATTAAAAGAAGGGATTTGGCTACAGAAAAATCTAATAGCCAATCAATGTTAAGGGTCACAAATATTTAGAGAAAAGTAAGAAGATAAGAGAACATGACAATAGAGGTGTTACTATAGATACAAGGAGGCTCATTCCATTTTCAGGAGAATGGCCACTTAACTATCATGAATGAAGTTATGTATTAGACATGCAGTCCACCCTTTTCTTTGTTGAAAGAGTAGTAGAAAATGTAACTTTGACAATGTTAACAAATTAAGGAAACACATACCTTTAAAATATTTTCCCAAAAGAAAATTTATATCTCTCTTTTAAGTGTCTTGACTCTCAAGGGTAAGGGAAAATCCCAAAAGGTTGCTTTGCATCCTTGTCTTGAGTCAAGTAGTTCTATGAATACCTTTCATATCAGGTTTCTTCGAAAGGAAAAGCTAAGAATAACATAACCAACTACAATGTTGATGCATGAAATATAACAATAGGTACATGTCCACTGAAATTTAACAATGTTGATTTTGATTGCTAGCCCTAGATGCAGGTCCACCGAATTCTGTCTAAATCCCCTTGGATAAACATATCCTCAAGTAAAATATATATTAGATATGGGAATGATGGCATAATAAGCATATCCCATTAACTTTGAAGGGGCATAAACATGCACTTATTGAACACTAAAATTGTTTTACAAACTAATTGATGTTTTACTTATATAACAACACTTCATCCAATATTTAGAATGAATCATTTCACTTAAACAGGGTTGATGAATGTGGAAATCAACTAGAAACGTATCTTAGTTGGTAGTCAAGATAGACAAATGCATTACTTGCAAGATACATGTATCAAATTAATAAGAGATAAATATAACCAAATAAATACACAAAGGATCAATCAAACTTGTTTAAATTCTGGGAAAAAAAAATACCTTGCTACCATAGATAATTTGTTGGACATATGACACATCAATCAAAGTTAATAACCTATTAATTAACCATGAAGAACTCTGAAAAGTGTACAATGATATGTTGTTTGTACAATATTTCTACATTGATTCTTCTAGTAATTAGAATAGAGAACCAATTGGAAAAATTGATAGTATATAGAAAAACTATGGTAAAGAGGTTAATATCACAATACATGATCTAGGATCACAATTATATGGTGCTCTATTTGAAGAAGAGTTTCATTATCTAAAAGACAACAAAAAAATGGAGGGTGTAAGAAGTTCTTGTATGGCTTTAAGAATAGGGTCTTTACCATCCTTCCTCTTCTTTCCTCTGAGGGAACCCTTACAATTCTTAACTTCATCAAGATTAAGGTTCCCCATCATCATATATAACATGATAGTTAACCTACTCATCTACCTCCAACACCTTCCCTATAAATAGAAATGGCATCTCTGGCCTCAAATGTATACTCTGGCATACTGAACCAGAACAATGAAGATTTCTTCAAATTTCCATTGGTTTTCCAACAAAATTTCGCAAATCCTCTGATTATTAAAGGAATCAAATAATGAGGCATGGATTATTGTCTACCCAAAGTGTGCCTTTCAACTGGACTTTGACACTAACAAAAGTCAACGAGGAGCGTAAAGGAACAATCAAAGTCAGAATATATATGGATGAATCAATGGACATGAGGAGTGCATACTTATCCTGCTTGACATGTTAGAGGAATGTAGGGCCACAATACTTATAGCAAGAGTAATTCCTCTATATATGTGAATACCTCATCTAAATTGCATGTGTGTTTATAAAAATGATGCATTTTACAGTATTTGTGTCGTAGTTCTGTAAGCAACTTGCTTGAAAATTTGGTGTTGTTATTATTTCTCTCATAACCAACTCCTTTAGAATCACAATCTTGTTGGTTATGGTTCTCTTAGGAGAGGGTAGTGAATATGATATACTTTTTCTTTCTGCAAATCCAAATGTCTATATCTCAAAAGTTCTATCCAAAAAAATGTGTAAACTGTCGAGATACTATTGTAGGTTATTTTAGATGCAATTCATCAGGGATAGAACCTGGAAAGATTGGAAATAGAAATGATTCTGGAATATTTTCGTTTACAAGAGATGGATATTTTGATGCTGAACAACACCCCAAAAAGAATGCAGACAATGCAAGAAAACCCATATGTCAGAGTGGATTGCTCCTTAAAAATTGCATTGACTGTCTGGATCATACACTTGTTGCATAATTTTCATATGGTCTGGAAGCTTTAGGCCGCCAGTTGTATGGTATGGGCTTGTCAAATGGACCCAAAGTGGATCTTGATAGTGGCATTGCCGCTACACTAATGGAAATGTAACAGAGTATGGATGATGCTCTTGCAATTCAGTATGGTGGTTATGATTTAGGATTATTACTTTATGTCTAAATATTCTATAATCTACTATTGTAGGTGTACAATGTGCCTCCACATAATTTTCAGGTCTTCATAGAGAGGTCACAAAAGTCGAAAGCTACAGCACAAGCTCATGATTTTTTAAAATCAATCAAACGATATTACAACAATGCTTATACTGGAGTCCATAAATTATTGTATATTGGACATATTATTTGTTTGAAAAGTAAAGATGAAAAAGTGATAAATTATACTTGATATTGATTCACCCCCCTTCCCCCCTTTCTCAGTATCAACAAGTAGAAACACTGGTGGCACATGGATATCCAATATTTAACTTCCTAATTTTCACCATATTTATTTTATGCAACAATGAAGTGAGCATGGACTTATTCAGAACTATAACTAATATTCTAAACCTCTTTTGGATGTGGGTATTTGAAAACAAATTCCTTGGATATTTTCAGCCATAAGAAGGGAAGCTTGCTTTGTGGGAGCTTTATTTAGATTACTATCTTCATGTTCGGGGGAATGGAGATGAGCCATGCACTGATAGTCAATTGTAAGTGTTTAATTTCAACATTAAAGAACTTATGGTGAATGAACAGAGAGGTCTCATGGCTATATATAATGCATGGAGTTTCACAAACTGTTTAACAAATATACTTGTACTCTACAATAAAAAGTTGAAGATTGTATGAGTTCCAATACTTGAATTTTTTTTTGATCAAATTTTATTTCAAGAAAGCTTCTAATGCTACTAGAATGGAGGGTTTTGGAGAACCACTTCTTGATGCACTTCTTTTTTAAATGAAGGTATTTGTTTGTTTCAATTTTTCATGTGTGAAATTTTTATTTGAAAAAGATCCCGGGCAGGCTGTCTCAACCGGGCAGGCTGTCTCAAGTTAATTATTGTTTCTTGTTCCAAGCATTGGCATTTTTCAAGGTCACACATAAGGAATACATCTTCAACACGTTTTTTTTGTGTATGGGTGATTTGTGTGTTGTGTGTTGATGAGTAATATATCGAGCACACATTTGTAGTTCAAGTAAAATTAATATTTTCAATACACAAATAAAGAGTTGATAACTATAAAAGAAAATGCTTGTCAATTTTTTTGCCTTCTATTTTTTTCACCTTACTTATTAAGGGTGGATTCTGGTGCTAATTCCCTCTTTCATGTACAATTGCAAACACAGGAAAAATACTTGTCAATTTTTCTTCCTTCTAATTTTTGTACCTTACTTACTAAGGGTGGATTCTACCATTCAACGATGAGTATTTATGTCCTCTGCAACTAATTTGAATTATACAAAAAACAACAAACTACTATTTGGGATGACCTGTTTGGGATGAGAAACAGATAGATGAAATTCTGTCTAAATATACAATCTAGTTTGACGGGTAGAAGAACACAATTTTAGCTTTGAAGAGATCTCTATTTCAAAAGAATTCCCATTGTACAATCCTTTTAGTCCAAATAAGCACAACATTATTGATGAATTTTGTACATCTAGAGAAGTGAAAAAAATATTCTTGTTGTTCAACGCAGTTAGATATAATTTTGTAGAACTCTAATCTCCTAGAGAATTCCCTTGGAGTGCCTTGAAGCTACTTGAAAAAAACTGACTGATGGAATCTGGGTGGGTAAAAATGATATCTCTTGTATTATTAATTGTCACAAAAAATTCCCACACCCCTTTCCTCCATAAGTGAGATGGAATTTTGTGGGTTGTCTTTGGTTTTCTTCGTTTGGTTGTCTTTAACTTTAGATGGCTTCTAGGCACTGACTAGCCTGTTATTTTTCCTCTTCTTGATGGTTGTCTCGACGACAGGTGTGACCAATAAACCCTGAGGCACCGTCAAAATTGGCATCATTTTCATAGATGAAGGTTGTAGTCCAGTTTGAACATATCAACACAGGAGAATAAAACAATTAGCATCACATTTCAATCAACATAAATAAAAGTTGTGTTAAATAAATAGATAAGTATGTTTGCATGTAGTCTTACCATTTCAGGTGGGGTACAAGTATCTTATGCGAAAAATAGTTGTTGCCCAAACAATTTATAACTTGCAGGCCTGTCTTCAATATGAAATGATTCAGCTGGCTTTTGGGGTCTTTTGGAAATGAAAAGATTTTCAACACCACATTCTAGTGATGCCAATGGATCTTATTTGATTTTCTTATTTCGGCCAAATTTAACATTATATGGCTTATGAACACCAACTAGTCCATTATTTTTGAGAGAACCCTTCTTGTTAGTTGGTTCAAAAATAGGTGTGTCCAATGACCTATGAGGCACTGTGAAATCTTCCATTGTTTGTTGGAAGATTGGTTGTTGTCATTGATGTCAACCCTAGTCATGGGTTTTGGACCGCAAGATTGATAAAAGTATTTGGACATGAAGGACAATGCGTATGCATATACAACACCCATGAATGGATAGTATACATCATGTTGTTTCTGGTGGTATGTGGAACGTCATGTGGATCCTCATGGTTGAGGAGAAATGAATTTTTGAAGATGACAAAG
>JZKD02S1731310.1:346269-359490 GCA_000966675.3 Picea glauca
ATTGTGCATGGTGTATTGTGGTGTATTGGTGTAACTCTTATACTATTTTTCATTGCTCATTGGATATAATTGAATGGTTTAAGTATAAGTTGAAAAAGGTTTTTAAATTGTACTTAATACTGATTCATTCCCCTCTCAGTATCAACATTGTCTTCATAGCTAAAGGTTGCAATCCAGTTTGAACATATCAACATAAGAGACTAAACAAGTCAACATTCTATTCCAGTTAATAGAATTAAAGGATGTGTTCATCCCCTACTAGATGTGTTAAAAGTTGGTTCCCTACCAGATTCTAATAAGATTAAATTTTAAATTCATCACACCGAGCTATTTTTCTACAATAAATAGCTATATTCCTTTTTTGGATATCCCATAAATTTCAAAAAATGGCAGTTTTAGTGTTGGATTTCACAAAAATTGCGGTGATATACTTTAGATATTTCTCAAGTAGGTGTAAGGAGATGAAGGGAATGGGTTCACAATGTAGAATAAAAATGTGAAAGGCAACCTTTCACACTCTATGCTTCATTGACAACTCCATCTATTACTTTTTTTTGTGATTATATTTTTGTTCTAATGACAAAAACTTAGAAGTCTATTGATTGTTGTAAATAAATATATCTAAGTAATTAGAAAATCCCCATATTAGAGGGATAATAAACCCATTTGGGATACATGTCATTTATTCATTTAGATTATCTATTGTTATATGATCGGTTTCTTATATTCTAATCACCGGTTTTTAATCTATATTGTCTTCAGATAAAAAACATACAAGTTTAGTTGAATTTACAATATTCTACAAGATTCTTGATAGCTTTGAGGTATGCCTCAATATTTGAAAAGTTTTCTTTTCCTTATAAGATCTCCGAAATTATTTATGTTGTAAGTTGATTTTCTCATTGCGGGATTTTCTAGTATGTTTTGATTTTCATAATATTGGTTGTTTGCATGACTCTTCAATAGATGAAAATGGTGTAAGAAACTATCACCATGTTACCCACATAAATTTAAGTCAGGATATGGCACCAATCCATAAACAAAATTAGAAATTGGTTCTTAACATTGACTACAGTGCATTAAGGAAATTTGGAGCTAAAAATTTAGGTCTTTGGGTGAAAGGAGAACTTTATCCAGTTGACCCCGTGTCCAAATCTCATCCCTATTTCAAAAAAATAACAGGACTATGCCAGTTTTTATGCCATGGAAACAATGGTCTTCTAGGATACTGTACAAATTTAGATGGTAACTGGATTTCCCTGGAACAAAAAATCCAAGATCTTAGTGTCAAATTAAATCATATCCATCACTCAAATATGGTTCAGTATCATGAAATCATAAGATTGAACCAAATAATAGAAATGTTGAATCAAATACATGTGGATGAATTGCTTCAAGTGAGATCTAGCACAAAAAAAGAAATTGAAATGTTGAAAATTTATATCTATCATCTCCAAAAGAGACTCTCTTTAATAAAGGAAACTCCAGTGGGGTAGAGGAATATATCAAAAGAGTTGAAACCATTATCATGTATGGTAAAGAGGGGAAGTGCCTATAAAAAAAAGGGTGTTTGGGGTGAAGTCCATATTATATCCAAGTTGTACTAATATTGTGGATTTGTGCAAAACTGTGTTGAATAAAAGTGACATTAAATCAATGCTCAAACAACTAGAATTTGATGATTTGAGGAAAGAAGTAGTCAACCAATTCATTGAAAACTTAACAATTGATGTAAAGGATGTTCAAGGAGTCTGTGATGATAGAGGGATCAACAGGGAATCATATGCAAGTATTTTTAAAGTTCTGAGAGAGGGAATGTTGAATGTTGGAATTAAGAAGATTTTGGTTCCTCGCCCTTTCCATGTGGAAAAAGAGCGTGGACTATGAAACAAAAAAATTTGTTGATTCTTTGGGAGATGCATATCATTTATAAGTAGTGCATGAGGTTGCAAGTAAGAATAAAAATAAAGTATTAAGTGAAATTATTCCATTAATGAGAAAAAATAACTTGTGGTATGACCTAGAGCAGGTATTACAGCTTATGGTGAGGTACTATGACATCTCTATTGAGGAGGAATGTGGGAAATTGATTGTTGTCCTAAAATTGGATGAGATGGAGTTAATAAACAATGAAAAATATGAAAGAGTTTCAATAACATTAATGAATTGTGCATTAGATTGAAACCTTGATAAGACAAGTGATAAATATTTTCAAGTTCAATCTGAAGATCACCTTTTTTGGTTCGGAATTTTTCGTGTCAACAAGGAGTCCCATGAGTCCTTGAAATTTGTTTTTAGAAAAACATATTTACCATCAATTATGTCTTCACATGATGCAAGGGAAAAATTATATGTGGAAGGATATGGTTCATATTTTGTGGAATGGCACCTTGCAGCCGATTTAAAAACTCTCAAGTGTATGTTCAACATTTCTCATGGTGCAAATGCAATGCATAGTTTCTTATATGGCATGAAGAAAAAACAAAAAGATCGAAGTTGGAATGGTGGTATTTTGAGTTTTCATCAAAACCTCCTCCCAATCGTGATCAAATTGATCCAAATCTAGATGCAGTGCTTCCTATACCATTGATTAAGGTGCACATGTGCACTTTGCATGCATTTGTGAGAATTGTTGATAATATGGTGTATTTATCTATTTTGTTTGCATGGAACAAAACCCCACAGGCTGAAAGTAAAATGTCAATTGAGGAAATTAAACGTGTTCTTTCAAAAGAAGGTTTACATGGTGGACATGTTAAAATTGAAAAAGATATTAAGAGGTCAAGTACATGAGGAAATCTTACAGCAAATCCATCAATGTCATGTGTCAAGGCACATCATTTTCTTGAAAAAAAATGTGGACATGGATGTTGGGGATTGTATGAAGAATTAATTGATGCATAATATGATCGTACTAGTGAAGGGCATGAATCAACTAGAAACAAGAAATGTTCTTGGAGGTCACTTTCATCTTTTTTTCTACTAATGGATAAGGAAAAATTCATGGAAGGTGATGCAATAGCCTTTCAAGAATTTATTACAGAATTAATAAGAGAAATGATAGAAGCTTGAGAAGAGAACCATATGACACATTATATGGTATGCATATTAATTTTCATCCCACTAGTACTTTCCTTTGTACGTTTCTTTACTTTACATAATTTGTTGTAAATTAACTTCATTTTGTACATTTGTTTGGTATTGTAAGATAGATTGATGTCAATGTTTGTAGCATCAATTATTTGCACATGGAACATGGTTTGCAAGAAAATATGGAAGCTTGGCCATTTGGGGTACACAGGGTATGGATAAATCACATAAGCTAGCTCGTACCATTTACCATAGATGCACACAGAAAGGCGGGGGTTCCAATCATTCATATGTTCTTGTGCAAATGGGTCAGGCATTTTATAGGCGCAAAGTAGATGGATTTAAGAAGAAAAATCACCTTCCAGAAACAATTGAGTTTAGTATAGTGATAAGAACAACAAAGAAAAATAGAAAATGTAAGATATCTGATGTTTTTGAAGGTGGAGTTGGGACAAGTGCTAGGTATGCAATCTATATTTTAACTTTTATACCCTTTTAATTTAATAATTTATTGTTTTTAAAGTCTCATTATAATATTTTTTTTTGTAGATGTGACCCTCTATCAATGGGAACTTCCACAAGACATTCAAGTTTCCTATAAGTGTATTCTCTTCCAAATAATTTTGTAAGTTGTTAAGTTTATCAACTTTATGAAGCTTATATTTTGTGTGTCAAATAATTACTTAAGGCAAGATAGAAAAATATTCTTTTTGGTATCAAAACTAACCCAAATCTTGTACATGTCAGCAGGAAAAACATGGACATTTGAACTCCAGAAGTCCAGAAATCCATATTCCAGATTCTTCAGGATTCATTAAGTCCAAAAATCCATATTTTCCCATATCTTAATTGGTTGTAAATGCATCAAATCTTCAAAGACGTTGACCTGCGTTCACTTATTTGGGTTTATGTAATTCTAATGTTGCACTTTATGGCTATATTCAATTATGATATTGCATGGCCATATTGTAGTGTTTATCAGGTTGTGACTTGCATGTCATTTTGTAAACAAAGATACTTGTATTAAAGGAATAAAATTGAATTGTCCTCCCTTCATAGAGAAACAATCCTAATTTTTTTATTGGAAAATGAACATTGTCTATCTTTTGTAACTCCATTGTAACAAAAGTAGAATTGTATAATTCAGTCACATCTAGAATTGTATTGGGTTCAATTCTTTTGATTTTGTTGTCTCGTTTTTTGTTTCTTTTTTGTTTTGTTTTCACAATTAATAATTTAAGTCACATTACATTTTAATATGCTTCCACACATATCAACGTATTGGGAAATGTGACTTGTTAAGAAAGTACCAATGATGGTAGCTACTTGGTTTATTTGTATATCTTATTCAGTATGGCCATATCCATCAAAATTTGAAGGAAGCCAACAATGACCATGACAGAAACATAGAAAATTCCTACAAAAAAATACAACAAAGAGAAGGGACAATACATGCCAAATATCAAAGCAAAATGTTGGAGTTCAAATATGGGACCTCAAAAGGATGATTTTTTTGGCACATTTTCCTTCATAGAAATTCAACATTTAGATGTATGGCCCTTGTAGTCATGAGAAGGAAATAACAATGTATCCTTTGGCAATGTGAAAATATGACACATAAAGAAAGATCATGTTATGGGCAACAAAAGATACAGTTAAGAGGTTATACTATAGACCAAATAATTGAACACTCAACAAAAAAACAATAAGAGAAATATGGAAGAAAGCAATTTGAACCTTCATAGGATTTTGTAGCCCAAGACATGTACATGTAGACTTGAAAGTCTAAGAATTATGACATTTTAAGAATACGACCTTTTCATTATTGGCCACGATAACCTACCACGAAATTTCTTATATGGTGGCAATTTAAATGCCAACGAAACATGCTTAAACCTTTTAATTCTAGGATCCTCCTCATCCAATCATTCCTCTCTATTGTAGCATAATACCCTATGGTTGACTTTGCTAAAGAGAAAAGGAAAGCCTATTGATACCTTTAAGAATAATAAGATATCCCATTAGCATATTTTTATACTTCCCCATCATTGAGAAGATTTAATCTTATATACAAATTGATCCAAAGTCAGCATTACAATGATTTGTTATAATCAGTTAATACTACTATACACAATTATTGTTAAAATTCGATCGAGTGAACCCTACAAAGACCACATCGAAATCAAGCTATGTCAATTACAGCCTACAGGTAAATGATAAGTTCTTTTTCATTTGCAATCAACATATCCCCCAACAATTATCATTGGTTATTCCCTATATCATCCAAATGAACATAACATGTGGGAGAAATCAAGTGGCTAACCCCATTATCATGTAGTACATTAATTTCATTTAAAACTACATCAATACAATACACAAATTCCCATTATAGGAACACTATCACAAATTCATGTCATTTTGTTATATATCAATGTCGATATTGGATTCAATTTTGGCTTCTAATTGAAGTTGCACACCTTTGAATTCATAACAATTGATAGATAACTATATAATCATGACAA
This sequence comes from Picea glauca, assembly GCA_000966675.3. Taxonomy (NCBI): domain Eukaryota; kingdom Viridiplantae; phylum Streptophyta; class Pinopsida; order Pinales; family Pinaceae; genus Picea; species Picea glauca. Next base: position 351,882 of record JZKD02S1731310.1, read on the forward strand.
CATATACAAAAACATATAATTTGATCATAAAGTATCACATAAAACATAAATAAAAAAATCAAATATGCTAGCCACAGGGAAAGAACATCCCATTCAACATACTCCTATGCTACCAAAACCTAGACCCCCTAGCTTCCTTACTACACAACCTTTCTGGTACATAAAATAGTATGAAACCCCTGGGGAATTCTCTCAAGATGTTTCATGGCTGCTAAGTAACTTGGTTTGTGTTCATTTTCAAATTCATGGAACAATGAAATTCAAAAAAATTTCATCTCTGCAAAGAAATACGATCAAATTTACCATTATGTTCGATAGAAAGAATTAATCGAATTCCATTATGACTTCATATATTCAAACATATATATATCTATTAACATCAAATTTGACACAAAAATATGTCAAATTAAAAGTCAAGATGGATACATACATGCATGCATAAATATATTGTTTTGTTTTTACGTTTTTGAAGTTTAAAAAAAAAATGAAAGGGGTACAATAAGGGTGGGAAAGTGTCCATTTATGAGCCAACATAGTTAAGAGAATCGATGTCTGAAACAAAAAATCACTATGTTGTCATATTTCCCAGAAACTTTTTCATCATTTAATACCTATCCAAGCATGTAACTTTTTCATCATTTAGATCCTCTGATAGAGAGCGCAACGTGGCCACACTACGTTTATGTACATCAAAATTGTCAAAATACTATAAATTTCAAAATATTGCCAAAATTGTCAAAATTCCTTGCAATTTGTTTCTGGGACTCCTTGTGTGATGGGTTTACAAAATAAGTTATGCATCATCCAAGATATCAAGTCTATCTCTCCTCTTTGGCTTCTTTAGGGATTTCCTTAGCCTCTTTTCATGTTTTTGAGCTAACTTCAAAATCACTACAGTTGAATTATGTCTTAAACTCTAAAATCTCAACATTGCAAAGTTGAGACCCCTAATATAGATTTATGTTTATTGGAGGAAATATGCATACATTTAAACACATATTTTACATATAGTGAACCTACAAATATTGAGAAGCCAGTGCATATCAATATGGTCCATAAGGAAATAAGGTTTTGAGGCAAACAATTAACTTCTTGTCTCTAGATATTGCTAGAAGAGAAGAATGCCAAAACACCAAATGTGAGAAAAATGTAGAGATCATGAAGATATTTCCATGTAAGAAAAAAGTTAAGCAGGAAGTATAGTTTGAATTTTGCAAGGCAAGATCATTACACTACTTGTGTAATAAATAAAAAACTAATACACATATTCTCGAATCATACAACTCAACCATATTGAGAAGTTTATAAATAAGATAGATATGTATTTTGGAATTTCATTTAAATATGGAACAATAATCGATGTCTGAAACAAAAAATAACTATGTTGTCATATTTCCTAGAATCGTAGCATCAATAAAAAATGCAACGCCAACCTTAGAGAGGACTTTTGAAAGTCTTCCACTACTCCAAATTTAGATCTGAAAGGATTAATGGAAACCTGAGGGTATATGGTTTTCATTAGACACCTCAAGAAAATAAAATGGACAAATTTTATAGATAAAAATATGTTTTCTCAAATTTACCCCTAGAAGCGCAGCGAAGGTCTTGAAAAAGTGGCAAAGACTTGTTTTTTATCATGTTTTTTGGATTTTTCTTCAACACTGTGATATGAAATTTCCAACAGAGTATATATATGTGAAGTAAATCTCAATACCTATCCAAGAATGTAACTTTTTCATCATTTATATTCTCTTATAGAATGTGCAGTGTGGCCACGCTGTGCTTCTGTACATCAAAATTGTCAAAATACCAAAAATTTTAAAAAATTGCCAAAATTGACAAAATTCCTTGCAATTTGTTTCTGGGACTCCTTATGTGATTGGTATACACAATCATTTATGCATCGTCCAAGATATCAAGGATATATCTCCTCTAGGGCTTCTTTAGGGCTTTCCTTAGCCTCTTTTTCATGTTTTTGAGCTAACTTCATAATCACTACAGTTGAATTGTGTTTTAAACTCCAAAATCTCAACACTACAAAGTTGAGACCCCTAATATATATTTATGTTCATTGGAGGAAACATGCATAATTTTAAACACATATTTGACATATAGTGAACCTACAAATATTGAGAAGCAAGTGCATATCAATATGGTCCATAAGGAAATAAAGTTTCGATTAAAACAATTAACTTTTTGTCTCTAGATATTGTTAGAACAGAAGAATGAAAAAACACCAAATGGGAGAAAAATGTAGATATCATGAATATATTTTCCATGTAAGAACAAAATTAAGCGGGAAGTACAATTTGAATTTTGCAAGGCAAGATCATTACACTACTTGTGCAATAAATCAAAAACTAATACACATATTTTTGAATCATACAACTCAACCATGTTGAGAATTTTATAAACAAGGTAGATATGTATTTTGGATTTGCATTGAAATATGGAACAATAATCAATGTTTGAAACAAAAAATCACTATGTTTTCATATTTCCCAAAAACACAACTTCAATAAAAAACGCAGCGCCAACCTTGGAGAGGAATTTTGAAAGCCTTCCACTACTCCAAATCCATCTCTTAAAGGCTCAATGGAAACCTGATAGTATATAGTTGTCATTAGACACCTCACTAAAATAAAATGGACACCTTTTGATAGAGAAAAGTATGTTTTCCCAAAGCTACTCTCAGAAGCACAGTGAAGGTCTTGGAAAAGTGGCAGAGACCTGTTTTTTATCATGTTTTTTGGATTTTTCTTCAACACCGTGATTTGAAATTTCCAACAGAGTATATATATGTGAAGTAAAAATCAATACCTATACAAGAATGTAACTTTTTCATCATTTATATCCTATGAGAGAAAGTGCAGAGTGGCCACGTTGCGCTTCTGTACATCAAAACTACCAAAATACCAAAAGTTTAAAAAATTTGCCAAAATTGTCAAAATTCCTTGCAATTTGTTTATAGGACTCCTTGTGTGATGTATTTACACAATCATTGATGCATCATACAAGATATAAAGTCTATATATCCTCTTTGTCTTCTTTAGGGCTTTCCTTAGCCTCTTTTTCATATTTTTTTAGCTAACTTCAAAATCACTACAGTTGAATTGTGTTTTAAACTCCAAAATCTCAACACTGCAAAGTTGAGACCCTTAATATACATTTATTTTCATTGGAGGAAATATGCATAATTTTAAACACATATTTGACATATAATGAACCTACAAATATTGAGAAGAAAGTGCATATCACTAATCAACCTGTGATCACTTTATCGAATGTGTTTTGTAAAATATTGGCCAAAAGTTCTATCTCTATAACTGAACCCAATGATTTTGAAATAAAATAATCAAGACATATGGCCTTCATTAGATGTCACTACATTTTGGAAAATTCCATCACCATAGGGGAGGGGATGGAATGGGACATATCATTGGTTATATATTCCATGATCATCAAAATCATTTTCACTAATTCATATGATATAGTGGAATTTCATTTCAATATCAACATTCTTAATGTCTTTGGTTTCAACCATTCTTCACAAATTTTGTGGATACCTTTTTTGTTGTTGTCATGATCAATGATTTTTCAACAAGGAAAGATGTAATAAAATTTCGCACTTCAAGTTGATCACAATATTTTCATTTGGGTGCCTTCCTTGTATGTTATGGTTGTAGAATAATTTGATATATTCTTCAAAATAGGATAGCTTAGGGAATTATAAAAGGGTATCTCCTTACTATCTCTTGAGGTGGAAATCTTGTTAATGGGATTTTTTCTCATGACTCCTTCCTTACCTTAGTTCAAAGAGAAGGAAATTTTGGATAACACTATGGATTTCATATATAATTTTCTAATTATTTTATTAGTTCCAATATGAAAATGGATTATACACATAGTTCCTTATATTGGGCTAGGGAGATTCTTTTGATTATCTTGCAGGGAAATGATGACCATAATTCAACTCGAGCAATTTTTTGTATCTCTAGGGATACCTTTTACATTTCATCCAACTTCACCCAATGATCTCTAGGATGTTCGAAGGTACAATTTATATTAAAACCAAATTCTTGGTTCCATCCATTTGTACTACTATTCTTACTGGGTACCCTTGACCATATCCTATTAGTAGCTTGAAAAAATTCTCAAGACATTTTTATGGGATAATTCCAATGATGAGGAGGGTTTTCATAGAGTTATATAGATCCTATATTGTGACCCTAAGGACTACTTGGGAATGGGAAGTTTTTCTTCCTAGACACATGAGCATGCATGTGGTCCTAGTGAGTTATCAGTTTCATGGAAGGGCATGAAGCATGGAAGGTTATAATTATAAACTTAATTACCTATAGTTTCCCCTTAAGTAAAATAATATGGAGAAAACTAAATATTCATATGTTTTTTGTTACACCATTTTTTATTTAAGGTACCTCTATCGCTAAGAGTAATTAGAGGGTTGAGGAGTTAATTAAGCCCAAATGAATATGGTAAATTAACTCAATATAGATAGTGATCCCATTTAATGAAAACAAATGTGTGGAATATAAAGAATACTATTGTTTTATATATTGAATATACGTATATCTATGACCAATATCCTTTTCAAGAGAGTTTAAAAGAGATTACGAGTCTCTAGTTTCTCTTTCAAGAATATCTTCATTTCCTTAAAAAAAAATCTATTGTAAATAATGATTAATATCCTCATTAAGGAGGTGTACAAGAGACTAAAATGATTGAAATTAATTAATAACAAATGAGAATTTCAAAAAACATTTCCCAAGAAGGTCCTCCACTCATACATATAATCAACCAAACAAAGCCTAATAAGGCTTCTCACCTTTCTCTCCAAAACTACGTAGTCTTTTCTTTCATAACATAGGTTTTTGTTCCAAATAATACAACCCATTGATGTCAATATATGAAAAAATATTCATCATGATATTCCACAACTCAAAGTTAATGTCATTAAACTTTTCCATTTATAGCCTTAATGTGCTCACTATTTTCTTGCAACATGATTTCCTTTTGTACAAGGTTAAATAAAAAAACATTGTCCCTAAAAACTAGGATCTAAGGAGATAAGGGTATGCTACCAAATAAAAGGTATAAAAAGTATACAATATGCTTCCTAATATAATTCACAAGAGAATAATGTATAGAAAATCTAAACAAATAATCATAGAAAAAAAATAACACATAAACATCAAAAAATTACACAATGATGTTTTGGGGAAAACCCTTTTGGGAAAAATACCTACACTACAAAGAAATATCAATTTATTATTTAGCATCAAGTTCCAATTCCTTTATAGAGCTTCTCTCTTAATATATGGCTCAACAAAATTCAAGTTCTAGAGAAACTATGGTATCATAATGGTACTTTCAATAAACTCTCTCTCTATTTGTGGATCCAACTCAAGAACAAAGTATATATATGTGAATAAAAACTCAATACCTATCCAATCATGTAAATTTTTCATCATTTAGATCCTTTGAGAGAAAGTGCAACGTGGCCACGCTGCACTTCTATACATCAAAACTGTCAAAATACCAAAAATTTAAAAAAATTGCCAAAATTGTCAAAATTCCTTGCAATTTGTTTCTGGGACTCCTTGTGTGATGGGTTTACACAATCAATGATTCATAATCCAATATATCAAGGCTATATCTCCTCTTTGGATTCTTTAGGGATTTCCTTAGCCTTTTTTTCATGTTTTTGAGCCTAATTTTGTAAATCAGGTTCCTGGTGAAACAGTGTCTCACCATGTTTCTTTGCATCTTGGTGTCTCTGTTGGCCCTCTTCAATAGCTTCTCCAAGTATTGGTTTACCCTCCCAAGACAATACTCCTTGTTATTCTCAAACTCAACTTCTTCTAGACTCATCAATGTTTTACCTTTGTCTTTTGCCTTGTTGGATGATGGAAGGCCCGGTGAGGTATTTTGATGCATTGTATTTAGCTTCAAAAGTTTGTTCTCTTGTTTAAGTAATGCCACCATGTAATTTGCCTTTCCAAGATCATCCTTTAGCTCTTGTATTTGTGATTGTTTCTCTTTGATAATTTCTTCATTTGATTTTTCTTCATGGTCAAACATCACTTTCTCATGAGGCATCTCCTCCTCAAAATGTTGCAATGGGGATTCATCTGCATGCCTAGGTGACTGCTCCATTTCTCCCTAGACTTGTCCCACCGTATTGTCCTCAAAATTTTTCCTATTTTGTTCCCTAGTCATCATTCTGGGTGTAGACATCTTCTTGGTGCTCTTAGGAGAAAAAACCATTTTTTCCCCTTTCTAGTAAGTCTGTTTAATCTATGCCACATGTTTATTTATAGTTGACAGCTTGTTAGATGATCCAACCTCCCGTGGACTTGGTGGTGCTAATGAAGTGTTTTGACTGCTGGGTTGACTAGTATCAAGTATAAGAGAAACTGACTGGATGAAATCCTCCCAAGGCATGTTGATTTCTAAAAGTTTTTGGATGACCATGACCTTTACCAAACCATGATGAAACAAATTTGTTTTGTGATCTTTCCCTTTTATTTGTAACTTTTCTATCATTTTGACTAGGCTTCTGAATAAGTAATGAGGCAAGTTAAGTGGTTTGATGGCAGTGAAATGCATCAACAACCTTATGTGATACCGATACAGTCTTGAAAATCTCCCTTCATAGGTAAATTATTTCATGGTCATCTTCATCAATGTGGTATATCTATATAGCAACTGTCTGAAAGGAAAAATATGAGTTGGAGTATCTTTATAGTGTGGTTTTAGGAAAACCTTGTAATTTTCAATGTCCAAATCTATTCCTTTAAACCAGATTTATCCATGGCTAGGAATACCTGTAGCTTTGGGAATGACATTTGTGTAAATAGTGAAGTCTACCCCTGCAATTGTGGTCTTATCCTTCTTGAAATCAATGGCAAAGAGGCTGGTCAATTTAGCATGGAATCCAACCTCTTGAATTCTTTCACAAAACCCTAGACAACCTACATCTTCAAATAATTTCTTAATGAAAGGTGAGGCCATGATTTCTCTGGTCTGTGTTGGCTCATACTTGGACACTTGCCCACCCTTATTGTACCTCCTTTTCTGAGTATCACTGCTTCCATTTTCCATGATGTGAAAATCCTAAATTTTAGTGGGAAAGGGAAGGGGTAAGGTATAAATTGTGGAAATAGGGGATAAGGGACAATCTGGTAGATGGAGGGAAAGTAGTGGTTGATGTTAGAATGTGAAATATTGTGCTCGTTTTACCATTAACAATACCCTTGTCACCAAACCATAGGTCGAAGCCACCCTCCGAGAACGTTGACCTTGAAAGAGAAGAATACTGGTAGCAATCAATAGCCAAGCAAGGCTAATGCACCAAGCAAGAATAGAAACCAAGATGATCAGATAGTCCCACCCAGAAACTAGCGCAACACCTTCCCAAGAAAATTGCACACAAAACTGCCAACTGCAGTGCGTAGAAACTGCTCTCTGCAATTCTGAGAAGTGTGAATAATGAGAACTGGTGCCCTGTATTTATAGTGGTCTGGCAGACTTACTGGGGCCGACTTCTCCTTCTGGGTACTAATTAATTCACATTAATTATATTTCT
>JZKD02S1731310.1:359945-387437 GCA_000966675.3 Picea glauca
TTCTGAGAAGTGTGAATAATGAGAACTGGTGCCCTGTATTTATAGTGGTCTGGCAGACTTACTGGGGCCGACTTCTCCTTCTGGGTACTAATTAATTCACATTAATTATATTTCTTCAACCGACATCTCATCTAGGGTTTCCTTTACTTCTTTTCTTCCTTCCGAAATATTCTAATGTCATCATAGGTCACAATAGAGGTTCATACCTCCCGAAGCTACCATAATATCAACACTCCCTCCTAGCTAGGGAGGTATGGTCTTGAGCACAAACAAACCATTCAACTGGTAGTATCATGAGCACCATCATTATTATCCAACTGGATAATCTCTTACGAAAACTAGTACAATATCAATTGATAGAACACACATGTGTTTATCCATGGTAGTACGCAACTAATCAAACCATGACACATAGTCACAAACAGTGGAACAAATCCACCACAGTAGTATATCTCTACTGTCTGGAGACAAGCAGTCTCCATAACAATCATCTGATGCCAACTTGCACAGAAAAATATTGTTAAAATAAACTTAATCATCTGGGCCAATGTTTCACTCACGTCTGTGAGATATGAAAGAATATCTTTCCTTAGAGTAGAACAATGAGATATCTGGACTATTCTTCTCAAAAAACAAAGAATAATTGTCTTGTCTTCTGAACCTAGACCATTCCCCACCCTGGGCCATTCTTCCTACACTAATCAAAGTGCACCCTAGAGAGAATGTAGAAACCCTAAGGAATTCCTGTCTCTGATTGCTGAGCCTGGACCATTCCCCACCCTGGGCCATTCCTCCTACACTAATCAAAGTGCACCCTAGAGAGAATGTATAAAACCTAAGGAATGATTGTCTGGACCATTTCTTCTATTAACCACAAGAGGAAAAGACTGTCCTGCATCAACCTCCAAAACAGACCATTCCTCATGTTAACCACAATGAGAAATCATTGTCCGGCGAGGCGGGCGAGTCTTCTTAAGTAACCCTTAAGAAGAGAGACTATCCTAGACCACTCCCCATGTTAAAAATAATGGGATGTCTATGATACATCAACAATCTGGACCATTTCCCATTTTAACCACAATGGGAAATGGTTGTCCGTCAGAAATCTCAATCCAATTTCCGAATAGGAAAGAATCTGTCCAATCTGGACTATTTTTCAATCAAAAAGATTAATCTTTCAATAATATTTTTAAGTTCTCCCTCCTAACCTGGAGAGTCTTCCCTTTCAACTAAGGGAGTTATTTCCACGATCCCCATCTTCTCTCGGAAATATGCAAAATTTATTCTGGATAGAGGTTTTGTCAGAATGTTTGTTGTCTACTCGTTAGTGGGGATATATTTGAGCTTTACCTCTCCTTCCTAGAAATTAACTCAAATAAAGTAGTATTTTATCTCAATGTGTTTCGACCTTTCATGAAACACAGGCTATGTTGATAATCTTATACAACTCTGATTATCACAATATATTATGGTCGATTCTAGAATCTGATCAAATAAATTGGAGATTAACTTCCTTAACCATATTTCTTCAGTTCATGCTTCACATGCTGCCATATACTCTACTTATGTTGTGCTGAGTGTGATAGACTTCTGTTTCCTACTTCCCCAAGATATCTTAGCGGAGCCCAAGCTAAAACACATACAGGAAGTGCTCTTTCTATCTTCTGCACTTCCTCCCCAATATGAGTCTGTGAATCCATGAATATGTATATTGTTGGATGCGGTATATATCAAACCATAGTTTATTGTTCCATGAATATATCTTAATACATGCTTTGTAGCTATCAAATTCTCATGATGCAGAACTATCGGCCCTCGGTTCGAGATCCACTCATAGGATTGTTCTTTAACTGCTTCGAGCCTGATCAACTCTTTTGGATTCCCCACTGGAATCTCTTTTCAAATCGATCCACAAGTCCTTCAGGAAGCTCCCCTATGCGAATGGCACTAGGCGCGAGCTCCACCTTTCCCAAGCAACCACAATGCAATGACCAAGCCCCAATTCCAAAGTCTCTTGTCGAAATCTCGTGATCTCACGAGTTCGCAAGTCGAAGCATTCGACTCCTCCTTCTCCAATCTTGCTATACCTAAAACAGCGATACAGGTATGTCTCTTTTCCTTATCAGTACCCTCCCCACATGTAACCATAGGCTAGGGCTTAAATATTAGTGCCTCTTGCATATTAGTCTGAATCCCTGATATGGGTGATCTCATGACATGTGTCCTCCCGCAGATGGACGGCTCAAATCTAATCTTGCCTTTACGTGATTTATGAGGTCGAATGCCTGGACTCTCATCCTCCAGATCCCCAAACTCCTGAACGTCGATATCTCGATATGATATTCCTTTGGGACTTTCTCTCTTATTATGAGGGTTTAAACCTTGAGCTCCTCTCGATAGATCTGATGGTTTTCGGCTATTCTGAGCAAGATCCAACGGCTCAGAATCTCTTCGGCTCTTGCGCTCCTCCTGTTGCTCCCTGGATGTGAAATCCTCAATGGTCCAGATCTTCTCAGTTGATCTAACAACAGATGTTACTCCTTCTGAGCTTGCACACAATTTCTTCCCAGACTTGGAAGAATTTTCAATTACTCAAAGGCCTTGAACTTTGTTCATATTCCTCTGTGAACTCTATAACATTGAGTCTCGCCTGCGTGTACAAGAACATTGTTCCTCCTGATCTTTTCTCCCAAATCCTTGAAGGATTTTGACTTCTACACTCCTGTAGAGTCTTCGCACACACAAAGGTTCTATCTCTTTTGAGATTTTAAAAAACTCAGACCCCTAAGGGATTTTATCCTTTTTCCTTCTCCTGCAGATGGAGAATTTGGATGCCCTCCTAGTTATCCCTGGCTCAAACAACCTATTGCTGAGTCTTTCAAGGTGTTCAACAACCCTATGAAGATTCTTCAGTGGACTCTTTTTCAATCTCTGAACTCAAAGAGTTCCTTCTATGCACTCTAGCACTTACTCAATGCCCTCCTGGCAGAGTATCAAGAATCCTCAGATGATTCTTGCTCCTAATGAACTCACAGCAGAGTTCTTCTTCTGTGCACTCCTTGCACTGGCTCAATGCCCACCTAGTAGAGCTTTACAAAACTCCTCAGAGATTCTATCTGTAACTATGTTTCTCCATATCCTTGCCTCCTGAGGTGTTCAGCAACCTCGCAGGTCTTATCAGAATCGTTGATCTCATATTCTATGCCCACCTAACACGCCTTTGTATGAACCCGCAGAATTCAGAAATGCACTCTCAGTGCACGGCTATGAGAACCCGTAGCATTCTGTCACACCCTCCTAGTGTGAAGCCTCAAAGACCTCTCAAGCCTAAAATCAAACAACCCGTAAATATCTAGCATACATCTACAACATAAATTGAACACACACAGACATTCATTCAACACAGGAAATATGCAAGAAAAAATGTTGTTTGTATTAAATGAAAAATGCATGTTTGTACAAGGTGTTCCTGAGCATGGACTATATCAAATTCTCAACTCCTTCTCTTTCTCTCCTTCCTAAAACTCTTACCAAATGAGATCGAAATTGATCTTTTACAAGAGGGGGATCTTCGAGCTCTTCCCTCCAATCTACCTAGCCTATTCAATGGCATTGGATGAGCTATCTAGTCCACAAATCGGAGATAGATCTCATAATTCAAAGCATTAAAGGCCTACCTACTTCTACGCCTGTGAAAAGCATGGCTTCACGGCTCACCAGCCTAAGACATTAAATTACATTCATTCAAATTCAAAATTGAAGACAAGGGTTGTGCCTCTCTTCAGCCTTGAATGCATGCACTGATGTGGCTGGCTAACTGGATGGCTGACGTGGAGAGATGCTCCTGCATCAACTCATGTCTTGGTTACACCTGGAACTGGCTTAGTGTATTCACAGCAAAGTAGATGTCTGGTTGAGTATTTACCAAATACATCAATGACCCATTTAGTTGCCGATATAGAGATGGATTTACTGGATCAGAATCTGGAACTTTCACTTTTCTTATATTCGCATTCATAGGAGTGTCCATGGACTTACAATCCATCATTCCAAATTTCTAAAGAATCTTTATTGCATACTTTCCTTGTCCAAGGAATACTTCACCATGCTTATGCCATGCTTCTAGTCCCAAGTAATAGTGCATGAGACCTAGATATTTCATATCAAATTCAGAAGCTAATTCCTTCTTGCACTGGATAATGAGAGATTCTTCACCTATTATGAATAGATCGTCAACATATAATAGTAGAATCACAGGTGCATTGTCCATGACTTTGTAATAAAAATTTGGATCTACATGACTCTTGGAGAAACCAAGTCTCATTAGATAGTTGTCCATTCTGGCATACCAATCCCTTGGAGCTTGCTTGAGTCCATGTAGATCTTTCTTCAATTCTCAAACGTGAGTGTCTCTAGAAAGTACCTCAAACCCTTGAGGTTGTTCAATATATACTTCTTCTTCAATAGCTCCATTGAGGAACATTGTCTTTACATCTATCTGATGTAAGTTCCATCCCATGGAAGTGGCAAGAGATATAATAGCTCTGATGGAAGTATATCTAGCCACCGGAGCAAAGGTTTTGTCATAATTTTCTCCCTCCTTCTGGGAGAACCCTTTAGCTACGAATCTTGCCTTGTATTCATCCAGGCTTCTGTCTACTACATGTTTGATCTTGTACACCCATTTTGAGGTTACCACTGATTTTTCTTTAGGTCTTGGTATAATTTCCCATACCTCATTTTTCATAATGGATTGATGCTATTTCGTCATAGATTCTTTCCATTTATTCTTTTGAACTTCTTCTTCAAATGTGGTAGGTTATTCATCTAGAAGATTCATCATGTATGATGCATAACTTGAGAATCTTTTAGGTCTTTTACTCCTTCTAAATGTTCCTTTTAGAACCTTGAGTCTTTTTGCATCTTGTAAGGTAGCTTCAAGCCAAGATGGTCTTTTCTTAGTCTTAGGTACGATATCTGAATCAATGTTTTCACATGGCTCCATAGGATGATCAGGTAGTTCATTTTCATCATTTACATTTTATGTGCTTTCTTTGTTAAGTTCTTCAATCTCTTCTTCTTCTATATTTTCTTCGATGGATTTTCTGAAAGCCATCCTTTCATTGAACATTACGTCTCTGCTGACCTCGATCTTGTGTTGTTATAGAATATATATTCTGTAAGCCTTGGATGAATTACTATATCCCATGAATATCCCTTTCTTTCCTAAAGTTTCTAGTTTATTCCTCTTGTCCTTGGGAATGTGGGAGTAAACCGGACATCATAATATTCTTAGATTTTCCACATTAGGTTTCTTACCTGAGAAATATTCTTTTGGTGTTATGTTATTCAATATATGATGAGGACTTCTATTCGGCACATATATTGATGTCATTGTTTCTTCTCCCCATAAGAACATGGATAGACCTTGATCATTTAGTAAGGATTTTACGGTTTCTTCGATAGATCTGTTCTTTCTTTTTGCTACACCATTTTGTTGAGGATTATGAGGAAAAATTAGCTCCCTCCTAATCCCTATCGATTTGCAGAATGCAACAAATTCCTTTGATGTGTATTCTCCACCATTATTGGTTCTTAGCATCTTGAGTAGATATAACCAAGCCTTTCTTGAATAGTCATTAATGAAGATTACATAGTAAGAATATCCTCCTAGATATTTCACTGGCATCGGACCACAAAAATATGAGTGTATTAGATCTAGAATATCCTTAGATCTGTTGTTACTGCTTGGGAATAGTTTCTTGATATTCTTCCCAAGGGCACATCGCTTGAATATTCCTTCATGTGTAGATTTCAATTCTGGTATTCCTTAAACCATGTTTCTAAGAAAAGGTAATGTTTGATAGTTGATGTGAGCGTAACTTCTATGCAAAATCTCATTAGGGTTGACTTCGTTATGTACGAGAGATTCTTCATTCTATTCTAGTAGTCTATATAGATTTCCTTCACGACTTCCAATAACCTTAACATTCTCTATGCTGGAGTCTTTATGCCAAGATAACACCTTTCCATCCGTGAAGGCTATTCTATTTCCTTTGTCTTCTAGGAATGATATCGATACAAGATTCTTTTCTAAACTAGGTACATATAAAACATTGTTTAAGTGAACGTAGTTACCTATTTTCATTTTGATGGAGGCTTGTCCAAATCCTTCCACGAGGTAAGTGGTTTTGTCTCCAAGATCTAGATTGTACGAGGTCTTCTTATCATTTAGATTTGAGAGTCTGGCTTGATCTCTCGTCATGTGCCTAGAAGTTCCACTATCGATTATCCACATGTCATCTTCAATCGTTCTGGTAAGTGTTGAGTAGTGTAAAAGACTGATCATTTCACTCATGTCTTTGGTTGAATGGTAACTGGTCATGCCTTGATCCAAAACTTCAACTTCATCATTTCTATATTCTTAGAGAGCCAAGAGGTGCATTGAGTTTGGGTGCATCTGAATATCTTCTTTTTGAGTGAGATGGTTCATCGCAAGTCTCCAGATCTAAGATTAGGGTTTATGCAACTCCTTTGGCTAGTAACCCTAGTGACAATGTCTTTGGAAGCTTCTCCTTCTAGTAATCCTAGCGGAAGTTCCTCAGCGAGATCAATATCCTAGCGGTTATGTGAATGAAGGAGGTGTGGGCCCATAACTTGTTAGAATATGAAATATTATGCTCATTTTATCATTGACAATACCCTTGTCACCCAACCATAGGCCTAAGACACCCTTCGAGCACCTTGACATTGACAGAGAAGAATATTGGTAGCAATTAATAGCCAAGAAAGGCTAATGCACCAAGCAAGAATAGAAACCAATATGATCAGACAGTCCCACCCAGAAATTGGTGCAACACCTTCACCAGAAACTTGTGCACCAAACTACCAACTGCAGTGCATAGAAGCTGCACTCTCCAATTCTGAGAAGTGTGAATAATGAGAACCGGTGCCCTATATTTATAGTGGTCTGGCAAACTTACTGGGGCTGACTTCTCCTTCTGGGTACTAATGAATTCACATTAATTATATTTCTGTAACCGACATCTCATCTAAGGTTTCCTTTACTTCTTTGCTTCCTTCCAAAATATTCTAATCTCATCATAGGTCACAATAGAGGTTCATACCTCCTGAACATACCATAATATAAACAATTAAATTATTTATAAACTCCTAGGGAAATTGTGGAGAGTAGGGATTAGGGTTAGGGAGTGTAGGTGAGGGTGTTTAATCACAGGATGTGGGTTTTTACAATAGAAAATGGAAAAATATGACTGAAAGATTAAGACGCAGAAAAACCCTAGGAGATGGTTTTTTACTGAGTTGTATGAAGAAAATGAAGAAAATAAGGGTAAAGGTGGCATGAATGTGGCCCACTTACTTTTTAATGAAAAGTTGGACCTATGACTTGGTGAATAAAACCTCTGCAATGAATTACTTTGCTTCCTTTTCAAAACCACAACACTTCTGCAAGATGTACAATGAGGGCTACCAAAAACACAACATGGGCTGCGAATAAGTGTTTTGATGGAGCATTTTGGTGTTCTAATGGTTGCTATGGAACTTGATGGTGAAGAGGAGTTTAAGAACACTGAAATGAGGATTGAGTATACCAGGATGGCCATTTAATAGCTTTGAAAATTTGATTTTCCTTTGAGTAATAGAGAGATATTATGTGTTCTGACTGCAACATGATTTTATTATGTGGAACATCAACTTACCTTTATCTCAACCTTTCCTTAAGGTGCTAATTCCCATGGTAGTTTCCCAAGTGATGAATATGAATCACTTTAGTTTTTTATGACCGACCTTATAATGTGATATATTCAAAAAATGAATTCTAAGCCATGACCTAGATGATGATGACCATGAACACATGGAGGAATTAGCACTGACTTAAACATGCTAAACAATGACCAAATTGTATTTGGATTTTTTTTTTTAAAATTTGGTCTATGACCTTATTAACTTTGAGGAAAACAAGCAATCCAAGAGGAAAATACGTAGTCAGACTTCCTGTAGCTTATAGGACCCTAACACACATCTCTAATCAATCCCAGGTAGCCATGAGAGTCTATCTTTGGGAATTTTCCAATAGGCCTACCAACAACATGCAAAAACCACGATGTAGTGTCTATGGTCATTGATAGGTTCTCGAATATGGTAGTACTTGCACCTTGCAAGAAAATTGACTTTACAAAATACATAACAAAGTTTGTTTTGCACACATATGGGTCAACTTTGGAGCACCAACATAGAAATGTTATCTAAGGGTGTAATAGAAGGCATAACAAGTAGAAATTCATTTTGTAGTATAAATAGTAGAAGTCACTTCATTTATCTTGATGTATATTTTTAGAGGAAAATTGGAACTTCCTCTAAGCTTGAGCCAAAATTTCTAGATGATTACTAGTGAGGAGTAAGCACTGAGCTTGTTTCATGTCAAACAAGTCTTAAAGTGTTTACTGAGACTATGTATCCATGAATACAACAATGCATCATTCATTTGGCCATGATATTTAGGTAATGATATGCATGTATTGAGATGAAAAATTGAAGTCTTAGGTTGGTTACATATTGCATCAATGATGGCACTAGCTAGTACCTGCAAAAATTTAGTTAGAGGGGAATTTGCATAATTTCAAGAAGAGTCTTTGCATGCATGCATTTTTTAGAGAGATAAGCTAGAATCGAAATGAGATGTTGGAAAGAGTAAAAAAATGAATAAAAGTATTTCCTATGGAATGAACCAAAGAAGATCTAGGTGGGAGGGAAACCTTCATAAAACTAGAAATGAGAAAGAGGATGTTGGGGTTGGGAGGGAGACCTTCAGAAGACCCAAATCCTTGTGATAGATGACTGTTTTTTGTTGGTGTTGATATAAGAGAACCAAAAATAATAAAGAGAAAATACCATAGGAAGAGAGAAAATACCATAGGTTCACCAACTTTATATAACATTATTACAAAGTGAACTAGCTCACTCTCATCAAAATATTCTCCAATGATAGTGAGCTGATATCTCAACTTTTTGATCTTCATTAGATATCTCAGTACAATATCAATCTTTCTCATGCAAGCACTAGTGAGTTTGTTCTTGAGAATAATTTTACAAGACAGATTGCCACTCTGTTACAACATTACAAGGGAATTAGACAGATTGGCACTCTGTTACAAAATTACAAGGACATTAGACTCTACAATGTGCATTTCCACTTTACCAAGTTGGAAGCACCCTCCAACATGTGATGCTCTTGGAGACCAAACCTGGCCATTGTTGCAACCCCTAAATGCACACTTGAACAAATATACCAGAAACAAAAGAAATCAACAAAAACATTCAAACAACATTCAAACAACATTCAAACCTATTGGTTCCTCCTATAAATCTTTGCATATTAGAAAGTCTCATGTCATGCCCTAACTGTCATATGGATCCACACCCTTCTTTAAAGATGGTACTAAGTAAATGCATGCTACAACTGATAAAGAAAACTCTAGCTAATTGGAATGCTAAATATAAACAATAGTTCTAAATCTAGGAAAAGGATGAGACTAGTGCATACATGCATTCTCACTTTCTCATTGTCTATCACTGCAACACACTTCCCAAAGCGGACCAGTGTTGCACCATCACTATGATCTCTCTCTGTTGTGCACAAGAAACTAGGAAGACAGATCTGTTGTGCCATCAGGGATATACTATGTATGCTAGTTTCACCCAATTGTAGGAGAATGCTAACCTAGTATCTAGGTAAACTCTGTCAATCGAGGTTCAACTTTTTTCATCTCCCTCTTGGACCTTTATTTTTACTTTTTTGAGCAGCAAAAGGGATTTTAATCCCACTATACATTCCTCCTCTAGGATTACACTTTTGTATATATTACTACTACATTCTACTTTTATTGTTCATTTCTTATTCTTAGAATTTTTGGTTGCGCATAGAGGTTTTTTCCACCTACATAGATAGAGTATTTATGGGTGTTATGGGTGACATATTGCCAATAGATTCCATACTTTTATACAACTATGTACTTTTCTCTAACTTGTTGGGACTCCATATCCTTTTGGTAATTATACCAAGTAGGATGAATGTTTATGTGAGTTTTTTTTCTCCAAGGAAAAACATATTTAGATGGAGGGTGTTTGTACCCCCAACCACAATAGCAGTTGGTAACCCAACGAGACCTATTCTGACTTGAACCTCGGTGAGGCTAGAAAGGGAGACCTCATAGTGAACTCCCCCTTGAAACAGTCTATTTTAACTGGTTGAGATAACCCACTAGGGTAATGGTTATATGAGTTTTATGACTATGACTCAAATGTTATAAATAAAATTGTGGTCTTATCTTTAGTTGCAGATGGTTTATAGTTGAAAAATATCCCATGCTCTTTTGTCCAGGACAAAATGATGGGTTGGTAGCCTTAGTGGCCAAATGTGGAGATAATGGTGAGTTATCATGGTCGGTGCAATGGGGCAAGTAGTCCAATACTCTTTAGCAAAAGAAGAACATGCCCATACTGAATTGAAATTCCCAGCAATAGAACAAAGATGATTAGTGAACATCATCCTTCAACATTCAAAATACATCAAACACTACATCAGAAAGTGTTTTCATTGATATTATTTTATGTTGCATTAATAGCACTTAAGTTAGGATTTTCCAAGACACGGTCCTTTTCCAAGTATTTACTATTGAAATATGTGATCCATAAATGGTAGGCCTATGGCCCATCTATCTCATCAATATGGATACTCTACGAAAATAAACAATGCTTCTCTACAACCTCTGTTTAGATTTGGGGTTTGAATTTGGTTCACTTGCTATTTCCTGGAATGAAGGCTTTGTTTTCTGCTTTGGTTGAAGACTTCACTGGTCCATTTGCAATGCTAATTGAAGGTTCCAAATAGCATTTTCATTATGTGAAAAAAATCCAAACTCCATTTAATTCAACTAATACATTTACATATGTTATACCAATCTACAAGTACTTCTCACTTCTGCCTGGATTCATAATTATAGGATATCTGAAACAATTATTTGATAGAACACACAATGGTTTTAAGTGCCATTTTAGCACACACACATCCAGAGGGGTTGTCGTAGGTTTCTCACCACCTTTTTAACCAAGGGAAGTTCACCACGTTTTGTATAGAGTTGAATGGCTGAGGTTAAATATCAAGGTTTACATCTCAATAACTACCAGTGAATTAACATATAGTGAATGGTATAATGGAAACCAACCAATAATGTAGGCAATGGGGACAATTTCTATGATTAGAAGCCAGCCATACTCTCAAATTTATTTAGTGCTAGAATTCAATAGTAAAACAAAATCTAACATTGTTTGTTTCTTCCACACATATGAGCATACATATCTGCTTATTCAATGGAGGGGATTAAACTCACCAGGTATTCAATAAATGACAATTTTAAGTGCCCAGTTGATTCAATGCTTGGGGATTTAGGAAATGACATCCAATGCATACATTGAAGACATATATTGTAGCATATGAATCAATAGACCAAACAATTCATCCTTTTAGTGATAATTCCAATTGATTTTGTAACTATGGAATGTAAGCCATGATTCCAAACATCAAAAATTTCCTTAATGTTGGGAGTTAAAACAAACTGAAGAGATTTCTAATACAAGAAAAAGATATCAAGCCCAAGAATACCTTCACTGATTGAAAATTTGATATATCTACAAGAAAAAAATGTCTCCCAGTGTCCATCATCCAATATCATATATTCAAGGAAGACAATTCACGTCAGTATAGGTTTCTATCCAAAAACAAGTAGAATGGATACCCATTAACATAGGAATAATTCCATGGTTTACATTTAAATTCTATGAAGATAAGAGCAATGATTGACTATGAATAGCTTCAGGAATATTTTTTGACAATTCATGGAATAAGCCAAGATATACTTTAATGGTGATCATCAACAACAAATTTAAGCTGGAGGGCATAAAATAAATGGATTTTTACTCTGAAAAAAAACTGATTATATATTTCATAGCTCCACTAAGGAAAGAGTTACAAATATCTCAACTATTGAATTGTTGACATTGACAAATTACATGATGTACCTTTGTTTCAGACAGATGAAATTGATACATGAGAAAGTCTATTCCAAATCTTATCTCTTTTCCAAAAGAAGAATCCATTGAGGGAAATAGTAGTAAAGCTACTGAAGATGAGATCAATGTTAAATTACAAGGGAGGAGTATTTTGGTGTGATGCATATTATGGCTTATTGTCTTGAGCTAAATATGTCTTATAGAGGCATCATTGTCTTATTTTAGTAGTAACATGGAAGAATATGGTGTTAAAAGGTGTTCTCCAAAGATGGATAACAAATGCCTCAACTCTTTAAGTCATATGGACCAAGCTAGGGAGATATCACAATCACATGTACATAACTTCGATCAACGATTTATTCAATGAGAATGTGGCCTTGTGATCAATCCATAAACATAAAAACATCCATGTCAAGGGGGAAAGCAACAACAATCTATTTTGCAATTAGGAAATATGGACCCCTGATTTTATCTTGTCATGATATAGAATGTGAAATTTTTTAGAATCTATAGTATATTTTATCTACACATGAAGTATCGTGGATAGCATGAGATTATTTATTTAAGCAATGTAAAATATTTCTTATTTAGAATTTTTAGATAATCAATATTTTTCTTTGCAAACTTTAGGATTGTCACACCATTTGAATGATATCACAATGGACAATGCCTTTACAAATTCAATCAAATTTACAAACTTCAATGTGATTATTTTCTAAAACAGGTACGAACAATTGTTTCTTGAACTTGATCGTCATTTTTGAAGTTGAATGTCCTTTTCCTTTAATTCCTGATTTGTCTATATTTTAACTTTTAGTCTTCAATATTTTGTGGCCATATTTGAATTTCTTGGAAAACATGTTGAATACTTCTGGAAGGCTGCAGTTACATAAGGCCATATATCTCAATGTTTTCAACAATCTTACTGGACCAGATAGTAGTTCATCCAAATTGTGTATGTAAAACTAAGGGTTAGATTTGGTTGTTACCTTGAGTTAGGAAACTATTACTCACATCTGATATATCTAGGAAATACTCTATATTCTTGGATCCATTATTAGAGCACAACCATGTTTCACCAGTTTTCTTTGAAGTTGCACATTTATATTCGTATAAAAACAAATTTACAAATACATAAATGAATCTTCCCATACCAATTAAACTAGCTCAAAAAACATCATTCTCCTAAGCATTGGAAAAATGTAAATTAATTCCAACATCAGCACCATTATCCTCAACAATGAAAATGAAAATGAAAATCCCCACTCCCCAAGTCTATCATTGTTATATTCATCAATTAGGAATAAAATGGAACAAATTAAACTCTCATAAAAAATATGCTAGACTTGGTATCATATTATAGTCAACTAATGCAACCATTATACAAAAACTCATCAAATATTGGCTAGAAATATAGTAATAAATTTAGGGAAACAATTGATAACTTGCAGCAGAATAAAATTTTTCATTGGAAAAACTGTAATTTTATTCATATTAAGATAGAATTACATTTATGCATTTAAGCATTTCTGTCATGTTCAACAAAGAGGGGGAAATAACTAATTCCCATGTGGAATTTCCTTGATAGTATAGAATATTACAAATGTTGGCTTCCACAAGGGAGAAAAAACCTAGTCTCTAAACAACACTCAGAGTTCTAAACTTAGATTTATCATGAAAATGGTTTTAACAATTTTCCATATAGATAATCAAAATAAAATAGTAACCCTCCTAAATCCTCATTACATCAACATCAATATATACTCCTCCATCCATAATAAGCTCAAAACAAAGTGGGATGAATATATGTAGAGTGTTGGCTATCCTTAAGCTCTTGAATATGAAATTGTCCATTCTCTGTAATTTCCCCCACCTCTTGATAAAGAGGTGATGAGGAGATTCAGTGGCCTAGGCATCCCCACTAGGCCATAGTCTCACATTGAGGGGGAAGGTCAACTAGACTAAGGTTATATTCTTAAGTTGACTTGAGGAAAAAGGTTAAAAGGAGTAAAAGATAACTCAATAAAATAATAGATGTTAATCCTGGGAGTTAATCTAACTCAATAGAGAAATAGAAGGAAAAGTATAAATAAAAGGTTGGGGCACACCTATTATTCATTCTGGATTTTGGTATTTGCTTGTTATTTCTCTTGAGCATACAGTTTGGGGGTTTTGTTGTACAAACCCTTGTGAGCAACTCAGTGGCGAAAGACCCACTCACTTGTTCCACAACATGGTATCGGGGATGAAAGACTCCACCCACACCATTGTACACTCAGCACACTTCCACCTATCAATTAAGAAAAGTAGCAGGGTCGTACTATTCAAGAGTTTCTAGCAAGGGCGCATCATCATCTAAATAAGGGTTCGATCCAGCTAATTAGGTGATCCTCTGGTCATTTCGACACTTGGGTTTTACTTGTAGGGTCTCAACCATCATTTTGAGGGTTTTTCCAGAGAGTTATCACCAGTGGATCTTTAGCTTCAAATTGGGACGGCTTGGAGGCAAGAGGATGTCCTGTGATTTAGTCTTTCTCAGATCTAAGGAGATCTACTTGGAATCTGGGTGTGAAAATTATCATACGGGTTTTCCATAGCCTGATCTACATTCCTGGAGAGTTTTGGAGCATTTGGAGGTCTCCTTAATCAGGGCTGAGTTATCTAGGGTTTCAGGCATCCAGGATGGCGCAACTTCATTTGAGGATTCAATGTTTGGAGGGGTTTGACTTAGCCTTTCATCTTGAGACTTCAGGAGGGGGTTACTGTCACCTGGATCTATCATTTGGCAGAGTTTGGACTCAATTGGAGTCTTCCTATAGTTGGGCCCAATTATTGATGGTTTTAACTATCTACTAGAGTGTGGCATCTTTCAGACTAAGGAGCTTGGGATTCATACGGCCCAAATCTACTTGCCTTAGTCTTCATCTCTCATCCAACCTTTGGAGGATTATTTTGTATCGATGGAGCATTTTGTAGTAGCTCATATTTCTTATATTTTGGGCCATCTGAGGATTATTCCAGATCTGTCCTTTATTGTATATGTTCCATGCTTCTTATAATACAAGGTCATATCTATGCTTATGTTCTCTATATCTTGAATTTATTGTGATCTTTCATGTGTTGGATAAATCTTTTATAAACACCACTTAATAACTGGACAACTCAATAAGTCACCTGCACATCAAACACAACAGTGGTAGTTAGTGGTTTCAAGTGAAAAAATTGGCTTGGGATCATTACAGTGGTATCAGAGCTCTGATCCTCCAAACTTGTGGAGGGATTGGCGCATGTAGAGGTATAGTGGAATCTTCATGGGCTGAAGGAAGAAAAAAAACAGTGAAACAGAGGCTGAAATGGAGGGCTCGGGAGATGACCATGAGGCGCAAGGCTTGGGCTATTTGGTAGTTGAATTCCATAAGACCCTGAATCTCACAGAAAGAAACTTAGTTCATCATTTGCAGGAGAGCCAGGAGACAAGCCATAGGGAACATGCCGTGATCAATGAGACCCTAAAAAAAGTAGATGGAAATATGAAAAAAATTGATGAGAACCAGACCTTGATAACCAAGCTACTGATGCAGATGAATCATAAAGGGAAAGACCCTGAGACGTATGGAAACAAGGAAGCCAGTGGATTTGGTGGATCCCATGGTGAGATCTAGTATAATACATAGAAAGGCCCCAGATCTTAAGGAATCCATGGAGGTGGAACATCCTATGGGAACTTGGGTAGAAAGGCTAACCCCAGGCCATACATGCCTACGTTTACTGATGAACAAGAGAAACAAGAAGAGATGGATGATTTCGTTGAACAGATGGCAGGATGTACCAAGGAGTACTACGGGTTGGATATGGTGATTCAAAGGTAGATGTCCTTGGGTCAATATTTCCAACTCAAGTTCAGAAATAATCCTAGGTCAAAACATAGGAACAGTTTTGAGTTTGAACGAAGAGAAGGAAAGATAGAGATCCCATATTTTGATGGTATGGCTAAGATGACAGCACAGGCATGGGTGAAAAAGCTGGACACCTATCTACAACTTAACCCAATGAGGGAAATGGAAGCTATCAAGTTTGATACTATGTACTTGGATGGAAAGGCTCATGATTGGTGGTATCATGGACTCACCACTCTTGGCCACAATCAGATAGTGTCCTACACATAATTGACTCATAGGCTCATTGATAGGTTTGATTAAGGAGATCTTGAGCTACATTTCTAGTAGCTCACACAACTCAAGCAAACTGGTACAACTGAGGCATATATTGATGAATTTCAAACGTTGGCAGTGATGGTGCATGATATGTCTCCAAACAGGCTCATGATGCTATTTACTGAGGGTTTGATGGAACCCTTGAAGGGTTGGGTCAAGGATTTCAAGCCTACCAACCTATAGGAGGCTATATGGAACACAAGGAATCTAGGACCAGCAGCTAAGTCAAAATTTATACCTAGACCACCTCTTAATAGTGGAGGAAGAGAGCAAAGACCTCCAATGAAATAGTTAGGACATGACCCAAAGGGTTTTGATATGGGCCATGACAGAGTGGATGAAAACACTAGGAGGAGGTTGAGACAGAAGAAACTTTGCTTCACATGAAAAGAACCATGGAACCCAACACACAAATGCATGGGTCGTGGTCAAGTGCACTACATTGAGGTCACTTTAGACAATGAGGAGGAAGACGAGATCAGACAGATACAGAACATGGAGGAAAAAAACACTGAGGCAGTAGAGGAACAAATCACAGGATAGGATAGTATGGCCACCTTGGCATCTATTAGTGGAGTGCCCAAGTATAACACCTTCTGAATGAGGGGGGTCTTGCGGGGATAGAGAGTTTCAGTTTTGATTGATGGAGGAGCTTCCCACAACTTCATAGATTCAACATTACTGAAAAGAAGGCACATACCCATAGTAGAATTTGAAGGGTTCAAGGTGGAGGTAGCAGGTGGAAGCACTATTCCCTGCAACAAATACATTCCGGGCATGAAGCTTACATTGGGTAGGCATGAGCTGATACAAGATGTCTATGTAATGGACCTTCTAGATACCAACATCATCCTTGGAGTTCATTGGCTCATCACATTGGGGCCTATCACCACCAACTACAAAACCATGGAAATGTCATTCACAGAGGAGGGTGGATGAAAGGTAGTGCTTTGGGGCATGACAGGGAATGCTGCAAAGGTAGTCACGACCAAGAGGATGGAGGCCATCTTCTGGAGAGATGATATAGTATATGCAATGGAATTTAGGATTGTAACACGTATGGATGAGAAGGGAAAGGTTCACTACACCCTAGAGATCAAAGAAATCCTTGATAGGCACCACAAGGTGTTTGGACCTATTCCTCCAGGAGTGCCACTAGATAGGGGGTTTGAGCACATTATTGAGATAGAGGAAGGGGCCAGACCAGTCATTACCACACCATACAGACATCCTAAGAAGTACAAAGATGAGATAGAGAAGGCCATCAAGGAACTTCTGGACATGGGGCACATCAGGCCCAGTGCTAGCCCTTTTACTTCTTCAGTAGTGTTGGTGAAGAAGAAAGATGGCACTATGAGGATGTGCATTGACTTCAGGGCCTTGAATAAAAAGACCATCAAAAATAGGTACCCGATACCAAGGATTGATGAACTATTGGACGAATTGCATGGGACCATTTACTTCACTAAGATTGACCTTTGTTCTGGTTATCATCAGATCAAGATGAGGGAGGAAGACATCTCAAAAACATATTTTAGATGTCATTATGGCCATTATTAGCTTTTTGTGATGCCCTTTGGGTTAACCAATGCCCCTGCTACGTTCCAATCATGTATGAACCATGTGTTCAATAAGAAGATGAGGAAGCACTTGTTGGTATTTTTTGATGAGTTGCTTATCTACAACAAGACGTGGGAGGAGCATCTCAGGCATGTGGATTAGATTTTGTCAATCATGGAGGAATAGTCATTGTATGCTAAGGAGTCCAAATGCAAGTTTGGAATGACAGAGGTCCTCTATTTAGGACACATCATCGAGGCAAAGGGGGTACAGGTACATCAGGAGAAAATAAAATCCATCATGGAATGGCCTACTCTTAAGACACTCACAAAATTGAGAGGATTTCTGGGCATGTGCACGTATTACAGGAAGTTTGTCAAAGGATTTTCTCAGCTGTGTGCACCCTTGACCAATTTGACTAAGAAAGGAGCCTTCAAGTGGGACGAGGAGGCTCAAATAATGATGGACAAGATGAAGAAGGTGATGAGTATGTTCCTAGTCTTAGCCCTTCTAGATTTTAGCCTCCCTTTTACCTTGGAGTGTGATGCCTCCGAGGAAGGAATTGGGGAAACACTGATGCAAAAGAGGCACCCTCTTGCCTATGAGAGTCGGAAACTCAGGGGTCACGAGCTACTCTACAACATTTATGACAAAGAAATTCTAGTTATCATGCATGCACTAGCAAAATTCCGGAAATACTTGGTAGGTGCCCAGTTTGTGGTCAAGTCAGATCATAACAGTCTCAAATATCTATTGGAGCAGAAGGGTTTGAATGAGGGGCAATAGAAATGGGTAAGAAGAATGCAGGCCTATAACTTTGACATTGAATTTTTCAAAGGGAAGAACAATGTAGTGGTCGATGTGTTATCCAGGAGGCCATCCATATTTTCCATGATAGGGGTATCAGTTGACTGGAAAGACCATCTAGTGATGGAATATGCAAAGGATCAGTTCACCTGCCATCTATTGGATGGGTAGGTACAAGATGATAATTTCAAGGTTATGAATGACCTAATCTACTACAAGGACTGAATCTTTTTGGTTCCTAGATCGGCCTTCAAGGCTAAGGTATTGTAGGCATACCATGACTCACCAATGGTAGGACACCAAAGGATCAACAAGATGTATAGGAAAGTGAGAGAAAGGTTCTCATGAAAGGGCCTCAAGGAGGATGTGATTGAGCACGTCAAGGAGTGTACTACATGTCAGGAGAACAAGGATGAGCACAGACACCCAACAGGACTACTACAACCCTTACCCATTCCAGATCACAAGTGGGAGAGCATATCCATGGATTTCATCACTGGGTTTCTAAAGACACAAGGGAAGGACTACATTTTTGTAGTAGTGGATAGGTTGAAAAAGTTTGCACACTTCTTTGCCATAGCTATTGACTTCAGTGCAACACAGGTGGCCGAACTATTCTTTAGGGAGATTTTCAGGTTGCACAACCTACCCAAGACCATTGTTAGCGACAGGGATAGCAGTTTCATGAGTACATTCTGGTAGGAATTATTCAGATTGGTTGGTATGACTTTGACCCCTAGCACCATCTATCACCCTCATATGGACGGACATACAGAGATAGTCAACAAGTGGGTGGAAGGCTACCTCAAAAATTATGTGGCAGGACAACAGAAAGTGTGGGCCAGATGGTTACACTTAGGAGAGTATTGCTACAACACCACCCAACATACGCCCATAGGCATGTCACCATTCAGAGCCTTGTATAGCTACGATCCTTTATCTTTTGGGGAGATTGATTTTGGTGATAGCAGGGCAGCTATGGTACATGATTGGGTACAACAGATCCAAGACATTCTCAGGGAGCTGAAGGATCATCTAAAGAGAGCACAAAACCAACAAAAGGTCCAAGCAGAAAAGCATAGAGTTGATCGTACTTTTGAGGTTGGTGACTTGGTCTACCTAAGGCTCCAACCATACAGGTAGGCTTCCATAAAAAGGAGTGGAGAAAATAAACTACAAACACGTTTCTTTGGGCCCTACAAAGTTAGCAGGAAGATAGGGTTCGTAGCTTACGAGCTAGATCTTCCACAGGGCAGCAAAATGCACAACGTATTCCATGTCTCCTGCCTTAAGAAAGCCCTCGGCCAACACATCACACCCATTGAGGTATTACCCCCCATGGACATGGAAGGACAACTTGTTTTGATCCCAGAGGATATATTAGAAGTATAAGAGAAGAGGCTCAGAAACTAAAGCATCAAGGAGTACCTGATCATATGGAAGGATTTACCCATTGAGGATGCCACATGGGAAAAGGACCACATAGTAAGAGAAGCAGGTTTGGAATTTCTTGAGGACAAGCAATTTCTAGTATGGGACACTGTAATTTCCCCCACCTCTTGATAAAGCAGTGATGAGGAGACTCAGTGGCCTGGGCATCCCCACTAGGCCATAGTCTCACACTGAGGGGGTAGGTCAACTAGACTAAGGTTATATTCTTAAGTTGACTTGAGGAAAAAGGTTAAAAGGAGTAAAAGATAACTCAATAAAAGAATAAAAGCTAACCCTGGGAGTTAATCTAACTCAACATAGAAATAGAAGGAAAAGTATAAATAGAAGGCTGGGGTGCACCTATTATTCATTATGGATTTTGGTATTTGCTTGTTATTTATCTCGAGCATACAGTTTGGGGGTTTTATTGTATAAAAACTTGTGAGAAACTTAGTGGTGAAAGAGCCACTCACTTGTTCTGCAACTTGGTATTGAGGATGAAAGCTCCACCCACACCATTCTACACTCAACACACTTCCACCTATCGATTCAGAAAAGCAGCAAGGTCGCATTGTTCATGAGTTTCCAGCAAGGGTGCATCGTCATCTAAAGAAGGGTTCGATCCAGCTGATCAAGTGAGCCTTTGATCATTCTGACACTTGGGTTTTACTTGTAGGGTCTCAACCATCATTTTGAGGGTTTTTCTAGAGAGTTATCACCAGTGGATCTTTAGATTTAGATTGGGATGGCTTGGAGGCAAGAGGACATCCTGTGATTCAGTCTTTCTCAGATCTAGGGAGATCTACTTAGAAATATGGGTTTCAAACTTCTCATACAGTTTTCCCATAGCCCAATCTACATTCCTGGAGAGTTTTAGAGCATTTGGAGGTCTCCTTCATCAGGGCCGAGTTATCTAGGGTTTTAGGCATCTAGGAGGGCACAACTTCATTTGAGGATTCAGTTTTTGGAGGGTTTTTCCTTAGCCTTTCATATTGAGACTTCAGGAGGGGGTTACTGTCACTTGGATCTATCATTTGACAGAGTTTTGACTCAATTGGAGTCTTCCTATAGTTGGGATAAATTATTGTGGTTTCCAGCTATCTACTAGAGCATGGCATCTTCCAGACTGAGGAGATTGGGATTCATACGGCCCAGATCTACTTGCCTTAGTCTTCATCTCTCATCCAGCCTTTTGAGGATTATTTTGTATCAGCGGAGCATTTTGTAGCAGCTTGTATTTCTTATCTATTGGCCTATTTGAGGATTATTCCAGATCTACCCTCTATTGTATATGTTCCATGCTTCTTATAATAAAAGGTCAGATCTATGCTTGTGTTCTCTATATCTTGAATGTATTGTGATCTTTCATGTGTTGGATAAATCTTGTATAAACACCAGTTAATAATTGGACAACTCAATAAGTCACCTGCACATCAAACACAATAGTGGTAGTTAGTGGTTTCAAGTGAAAAAATTGGCTTGTGATCATTACATTCTCCAACTATAGACCAACCTTTGAAATTCCATTTTATTTTCCATTTATTTCCATGTACATGTGATGAAAAGAAGTTGAGTTAAAACACTTAAATTTCATCAAATATTGGCCTAGAAATGTAGTAATAAATAACAACTAATACAAATTATGTGAAAAAAAATCAGTGAACAAAATCATACCTTCCCTTGCCAAAATAAATTGTAGGAAATTTCAAAATTAGTTTTAAGATATAGAGATCACAACTAAGATCAGAAGAGTTTCCTAACATATGGTTGGAGAAGATTCACCTTTTGTCATGTTCCTCTAATTTTTAATGTATGGGGATGGACACAACTTTTGCACATGATGCTCTTATCTCCTCTTTTACCAATTTGTATGAAAGAAATCATTAATATGTAAGTAATAAACTATGTTTATAAAATGAAGAAACATACATAAACTATAAAATTCTCACCCTTTTTCCATTGTGAATAAAATATAAGTCTTCCTCAAGGATCAATTCCTCTTTGAATTCAAGGTGTCTTCTAACTTCAAACAAATTCCATTTTTCTTCCATGTACAATGTTTTGAAATGTTCACCATCCTTAAAAAACTCAATGGATATTAGAGGAGAATGAGTGCCATCGTCATTGTCTTGCTCTATTGGCATCCAAATCCAATCCATGTTCTCCCTTATCTGCCTAAAACACTGAAACTTAAAAGAAACATGGAGAGTTTGTCTCGGTATTGAATATATATAGGTTAAAGAGAATGAAAAAATAGTTAGAAAGTGATGTCAAACATTGTGAAAGTCAAAGAAAAGGAAAAACCAAAATTGTAAAACAATACCTAAAATGAAGTGTCTCTACACTCAACACATATTTTAATTGCTCTCCATTCACACCATGTAATCTTGTATTCCATCCAGAGTAAAATTAGTTGGATAATAACATGTCAGAGGGGTTTGTGAAAGAATATGTCTTCTTAGTCATTATAATAGAGTCCTCTTCCTTAAAAACTTCAACAAAAACCAAAAATGGTAAGTGCATACCAAAATGATCACATGGACCACCCTTCTCCCACATACCAGATTGAATTTCAAGAACTAATTTTGAACGTATGCAATCAATTAATATTGGATTAGAATTTGGTAATCCAATTTCATGAAGTGTAGGTAACTTGGATTCTTCAATTCATCCAACCCTTTTAGTACTTGGAAGAAATTAATCATACTTATAAAACCAAACCCCTTGTTCCATCAATGACATGGAATTCTTTCCCTCATAGAGTATCTCTCCTATTTGTGAATGGAAAACACGTAAAATACTGGTAATACTCTCCACAAGATGCCATTCTTCAAAATCTGAAATGCACAAAGATACACATAAAAAATATAAAACACATTAAGTATCCATCTAATCTAGGGCATTCATATTTTAATACTCAAATCCCAAATTAGAAAAAAAAGAAAAAAAACTTCAATGCTTACAAAATGATGAGCCCTTACAAGTTAGTCCAATTTGAGGAAACTTTTCTTGTTTGGAAACAAAACTCTTTGAGTATGTCCTTGCGATCATACACATGAACTATAATCACCTTCTCCACCTTTTCACCTTGTTGGCTCCACTTAAATTCCCTGACTACACCTTTCCAATGACACTTTAAATCGTCTAGCCTTCTTTTTTTTGCCCAAATTCGATTCCTTGATGGTTGAAAAGTAACCCAATATCCAATGGAAACCCATAACGTGATCTACTTACCCATTTCATCCTTTGCATTCTCAACTATAATAGTTTCCAACTTTCCTGAATATCTATGAGTGCCCATTTCACTGCAAGAAAAATACCAAGGATCCATAGGAAAAAGTTAACAAGAAATTCAATTCAACAACATTTCAAATTAACTAATATGGAATTCCTATATTTCCTTTTATGGGATTGTTGTATGGGAATCAAATAAAATCATCCGCAATTGAATTAAACAAGAGTATAGAAATGCTACACTGAACAACAATGTAAACAACATAATTGAACAAGAAGGATAGTTTGTTACTTTGTAGTATCGTGATATTCATTCTTAATACATTTATTTCAACATTGAAATCAACTCTTGAATTTTTTTTTTATTCTTATCAAGCCACCTTCAACATAAAACGTTTAAGAAAAAAATTCAAAACACTTCTCAAGACTCATTTCCCCTTACATCCATTAATGTATAAATATTCTCAAGCATCAAAGGTTGTTCCACATTGAGAACCATCATACAAGGAAAATGAAATCTCCTTGTAAATGGAGTAGCATCCTATACCTCCTAAACAAGTGGAAGTACCGAGTGAGAGAGATTCATCATTTTATTTGCAGTGAACACAACAACAAGGATCGTGAATCCCCCTATCTTTTAGGTTTGTTTCTTGGGGATTTTAGAAAGGTTAGGATGCAATACCTAAGCCAAAAATAGGATATACAAGACCTCTCTAATCAACAAACATTGCCCATAAAATCCTAACATCCTTATAACTGGAAAGAACAACAAGGAACAATAATTTCATAAATTGATTAGAGAGGGAGTAGCGATAGGGCTTGAATAAATAAAAAATAGGTAGAACATAGATGAAATAGGGCTCTAGAAAGGTAGGATAGGGCTTGAAACTAGCTGGAAATAAGTTATAAAACTATAGTCTATAATATTTAGAGATGAATCAGGTGTTTTTTTACATCAGCAGGATCAACAAAGACTTGGGATTATCCTAAAAGTAATTTGTTTCATACTTCTATTTGGCAACAATGATGAGTTTGTGATAGTAGGCACATCCATTGGCCAAATATAGTTATTTATCTTAGCAACAAGAGAAATGATAGTAGTCAATGTTGAGGGGGGGGGGAAATATTTAAAGGAATTTTTTTGTGCCATGCCTAATGGGATTATCCTATAGGACCAACTTGAAATCCAAATGGAGTGAACATTACATAATTTATGGAAAATAGTTCCTCATTTGTTCCAGCTGCACCCAATCCTTTGCCTCAAGATACGTCTTTTCCACTACCTAGACCATTTCCTATTTCCATCTATGGTAAAAGTCGCCATAAAGCATGCATGAATGTAGTATTTCAAGAGACCAAGATGAGAGAAAATGTAACTGCAAGTATTAAAAAGGTAACACACTAAGAGATGACATGATGAAAAGGAATCGCCTAGAAGGGAAGAATGCTCCATGATTAGCTTTCTTCTTTCTATTGCATTGGATCCCAATAACTTTAATGACTTTACTGTACAAAAATCATCTCAAGATAACTCTTTATGAGTTCAAACTCATAACCTCTTGGAGGAGTATTAAAGGAGGCCCTATAATACTAGCGTAGTTATAGGAAAATCTCAAGTAAGTTAAATAAATATGTTTTTCTAAACTAGTGCACCTAATCCACGGGGATTAAAACCAATTACTGCAATGAAACCTAGGGATGGTTTTCCACATTTGTGGATGGACAGCCTAGTAAACATGTGTAATATCCCTAGTGTTTTAGGAATTTGGAAAAACTATATTGGAGAAACTAGATTCTCGTTTCATGTTAGCTTAAAGGAGAATTATGCAGATATCAATCATAACCATATCCAGAGATCAACTCTTACAAAACAATCATCAAGCATTATGCATTGTATTCACAATGAAGAAACAAATGGTGTTTCCAAATTTGATAACATAATCAAACATTGAATAATAGAATCAATTGAAAACTCAATAACACCTTAAATAAAGATGACGGTTGGAAACTATCATAACACTTAGAAACTTGTCATCTGCAAAATAAAGACTCAATTTTTTCTTCTTTCATCAATGTTGTTTATTTTTTTGTTTTTATTCTTTAACCCTCTTCATTGGTTAAACCTTTGGTTATGGTTTGTCTTTGAGATCATCATTTTGTAGGGTTTTGGGTTAGTTAATAAAAGTAATTTTATTTTTTTATATCACCTGGTTCACTATCTTATCTTCAACCACATCAAATGTATTATTTGTTGGCTTCTCTCTAATGATGGGCCTTGTATCAAAGGCTAGAAATGTTGGAATAAATAATAGGGATGTAGGTTTTCCAAAAATCTTGTAATTTACCTATGAACAAAATGAACAACATTATTAATTCCCTCCATGGAAGGGAAATACTAGTAGAGAATCACCTGCTTGAAAAAATGTAATTGAGAAGGACTTGAAGAATTGTGGACCTAACCTTTCTTAAGTGATGTTGTGAAAACAATATCATTCCTAAAATTGCATGAATAAAATAACACTTTCATAATCAAAGAAATTTGGAAATATTCAAGAACACTAGAATGAAATTAGTTAAAAACGAGATAAAGAGGATGTGGTATAGTTTGGACTATATTTCTAGACAACTACTAATGCTTTACTTAAATATCTCTAGCATGTTCGGTATTCAAATATGACATATATTTGAAGCTATCCCCATTGCCAAGGAGGAAAAGGATTTTAAAATATCTATAGAGAAACATATCAATAAATATGTGGAGCTAGAGAAGAGACAAATGTGGTAGGCTAGAACATGGATTTGTGAGCAATTGTAAAATGATGAAGTTGATGGGTAAGGATGCAATATAAAGGGAAGAAGTGTGGTTATATTATTGAGGCACACATTGGATGACTATGTCTTTAAAGTATTGTATAAGGGACTAAATTTGTAGCACCAAAACATATTCCATACGAGAATATTATATGCTACATAGAGGACTTAATTATAACTCTCCCCTTCAATAATGCTTGGGAAATAAGACAAGAGTGTGTTGTTTCTTTCAGGAAGGCCAAACCTATAAGAAATAAGACTAGTCATGAAGAAATAGAAGAATTAAAAAATATCAAATGCAATAGGGATATTAAAATCATAAAAGTGGATAAGGGAAATGCAACAATCATTTTAAATACAAGGGACTACCACACAAAAAATGATAGTACATCTTACAACTAGTGGTAGATACCAAATATTGAAAAGGATACTGGCAAACAAATTTTCAAGGAAGTCGAGAATGCAATTAATGCCTCATCTCTTGATGATTACTAGATAAAGAAGCTAACACTTAGTGTAGTCACCATGCCTTACACTTATGGTCTTCCTAAGATTCGTAAAGAAGGATCCCCACTCAGAACTACCATGAACACCACTAGCTCACCCACCTACAATGTTGCAAAATACGTTGAAAGAATTCTCACTCCTCTAGTTGGACATGATTATTTATTTATTAAGGACTCAACATATTTTGATGATAACATCAAATATCCAAAGATGGAAGAATGTGATATCAAGTTGAGTTTTGATGTAGTTTCTTTGATCACAAAGGTATTGTAGATGAAGCTATTGAAGTTTCTAGAAAATATTATCGATATTGAGATGACAGGCCTTGTACAAATATGTATAAAATCGACATATTTCAATTTCTATGGTGATATCTATGAACAATTCAAAAGTTTGGCCATGGGATCACCTTTATCCTCTATTGTTGTCAACATATACATGGATAATTTTAAAATAATTTCTATCAATACTCCTCCCCTGAAAACAAAAGTTTGGAAGAGATATGTTGATGACACCAACACAATTTGGCCACATGGAAGAGATAAGTAGTATGAATTCTTGGACCATCCCAACAACCAATATGAATACATCAATTTTAATATGGAAACAACAAAAAATGGTCGACTACCTTTTTTCTGGATGTCTTGGCTTCTAATAAATATGATATCTCTATGTCCCATCAATTTTATTGAAAGAAGACACATACTAATAGATATCTCAATGATAACTGTGGTATACCTAGGGAGGTAATATGGGGTACCTAGGGAGGTACCCAATGGGAATGTAGTTATGTGTTATTAGTGGAAGTCATTTAATATATGGGAATGTGGTCATTCAA
>JZKD02S1731310.1:388960-404817 GCA_000966675.3 Picea glauca
AGTTTTATCCTTCCATAAGGATTAATATGTGGTGTTACCCTACTTCAAGGGTTTTGGATATTTCTTGTGTTCATTGTTATGGTGAATGGTTTATGGTTTATTCTTGGTTATTTCTGAAGTATATTTGCAGATCTGATATAGGTACTTAACAATAACTCTTAGTATCATCCTACACAGAAGATTGGCATCATCATTACTATTGCAACTCGAGTTTTTAATGTTTCCAATGAACAACACTTGGACTAAGTAATAAAATATATCCTTGATGTGTTCAAGAAAAATGGCTACCATGAGATACAAATAAATAAAAGCATCCACAAAGAACAACAAAGAAAGAAACAAACACATGATAATCAAACACAATGCTAGGATTTTCGGGGGAGAGTGAGAGTGATGAACACAACTATAAAAAAAAAAAAATTAGACAAACAATTCAACCAAATCGACCAAATTAGAGATTTTTCAAATTTGGTTCCTCAATTCGGTCGAATTTGGTAACTATGGTTGTCACATAATCCAATTACCCGCAATTTTTTTATTATTATGACAACAGTTTGTAACAGAAATACACCATAGTTAACCCTAGTATCTACCACAACAATAAACAAATGAACTTATGCTTAAAGGACTCCTGGAAAAATTCCAGTCCTCTAGAATTCCCTCACTATCCTACTATTAGCTCCCCTTTGTCCTTGGTCTGCACTATGCTGACAGATCTAGGGTACAACCCTTCTCTAGGAAGAAATTGAGAGGTTCGACCCTCCTCACAAGGGTTGATAGGGATGGAATGACACTTCAAAACATCCTTTCAATGCTGGAACAAGCCCACAAAACCCTCAAGAGGCATCTACAAAGACTATAGTAACCCTCGGCTTGTATGGTAGTGACAGTGAATCTTCCTTAGCTCAACAACAGAGTGTGGATTTATAACTGGTAAATTATGCTCCTTCAATGAACCTTTCTGCAACCTCTAAACCTATGAACAAGCGCATATGGGGATTTTAATTCTATCCCAGCTGACCTCGATGCATTAAAATACACCAAATAATGTTGGTAATGTGAATCATGTAAATGCATTAATATTTATTCAATACACTATTTCATTCATTTATTATAATTATTGGATAATGGGATAACACATTAATTCGATGCTCGATAACCAAGACAATTTTGAATTTTGGGTAGCTGGGGCAAAGATTACGTCTAGAGTATGCACAATATATTATTAAAAAATTGTGACTATCTCTAAATTATATAATAAAAACTTGTTTAAGACATGCACCTCTTTTAAATTTTAGAATATTTTGATTCGCTAATACAAGATGACTTGGAATTTGTATTAGGGTTAGTAGGACCATTTTTCAACCAAATTTCCCTTAATGGTGCATGGCCCCTTTGCATCTCGGGGGGCTAAGGGGGGAGAAGAGTACCCCTAGCATTGGTTGGGAGGTACTGGTGAAGTCACATCAGTCGGCAAGTGGGAGATAAATGGAGCACGTGGGACAACGACTCCTAATATTTTTTTTTAAATGGTAGATAAATGTTGTTCTTGCGCTTTCATTTCTGTACTTTTATTGTGTAAAGAAAAGTGTTTTACTTAGAATTTTTAATAGAGAACTTAAATTCATCATAGCTTTACACTCTCTACATTGAATTGATTTACTTGGACACCAATCCTAGATTGCTATGACAGTTTTGTCTTGTTTTATTGATTATTTGAAGATATTGTGCCTTGTTTTTCATCCTCATCCCTAGATCATCAGTCCATGCCTGAGCAGTCGACCAGGAGCTAAATCAATGGTCATCACTTCGATGCATAGTGACCTATAGATTCTAATGCCCTATTTTTCTGTGCATGGATGATGAGCGAAGGATAGTTTTTTGACGTAGTCGCACCCTCACTAGCACGTCCGCTTCACCAGGATCTTCTTCCTTCTCGTCCTGAAGAACTCCAAGGTTCTTCTATTTCCCTATCGAGAAATCTGCACCCCACAGATTCTCTTCCAGCAGCGACTCCCCTTTGTTTACTTGTCAGAAGATCAGAACTTACAGCTTCACGAGTCTTCCATTTATAAATGGGCTCTAGAATCCACGAGACCCGATGGCCAGTCAACGCTGACTTCTTCCCGTACCTATCGGGACTTCATCTCTATCGCGATTTCGCAACTCGCGATGTCATGCACTTTGAATTGCTGACTCTCGATACTCGATGCGTCGAATCTCCAATGGGCATGTGTGGATTGATTATTCAATGATCCCATCACCTCATCGGGATTTCAGAATTCACAGGACTGCAAATCCTGATGTTCAATGCTCGAAACTTTCACTGCAAAACCCCGATAACTGGTGTCACCTATCCATGTCACCAACTCCTGTGGCCCACACTATTTATGAAGCCATCGGGATATCTCTTATTGCAATATCGCGATTCCTGTGGCCAAATCCTCGACTCTTTTCTCGCGAAACCCCGATAGGCGATCTCATGATGGATCCAACGGCCCTGACTAGCTTGGATCAATGACTCAGTCCTTCCTGAGCTTTGAACCTCCTTCACGCTTGTACAGTAACCTCCTTGCACCTCTGCGAGATCTAACGGCTCACGGTAATTCACGAAATCTCCTCGGAGAGTTTTGTTCGTCTGTTATCCCTTATAAAATCTACAGAGTGGCTAAGTGTTCCTCTGTAGAACTCGTCCACTTACTCGCCAACCTATGACACTTCCCTGGGACTTTTAATAGCATCTTCCCTACGCTTATCCTTCAATGAATTCAAAGGCCTATTTCTCCTGAGATTTTCCTCGACTTAAGTTTTCATAAAGAAATCTTGCACGCACTCCTTGCAACAACCCTTCAACCTCGACTGATTGTTGAAGTCTCTCGACTCTACGCACTCCTGCAGCAACAGTCTTTAACACTTCACTTAGGTTCACAACCCTGAGACTTTTATCTGGCCTGTACACTCCTTGCACGACACTGTGCCTAACTGCACCTTTGAGGAAATGAGAACAAAAGTTATCTCTGATTGAACCCTTCTGTCAATGCACTCCTTGTGGACGATTCGACTGCACTCCTTGCAGGAATCTCTAGCTCACTTAGAGAAATAATTGAAACTCATTCACACCCCTTCTCAGACTTCAATTCACACATGAAATCACATACACAACATATAAAAGCAATTATATGATAGGAAGCAAAGATTCATGAGCATAACATCCATACACAGAGAAAACAACACAAACCATGGATTTGAATCAAAACTCTTCTATTAATTCAAATGCTTGTACATGGGTATTCTTCATACATATCTCTCTGCATGCTCTTCTCTTCTTGCTCCTGGATTATTATTACAATGATACAATGAGGGTGTCTATATCCATTTTCCCTCTCGGACTCTAGGCTATCAAATCTACAATTAAATTCCTATCTAACTGCATTAAATCTATTAAATGTTGACTATCTACCTAAAGGATGAGAGCTATCCGCTCAAGGTCCATTACAATATACAAAGGTGCCTCCTCTTAAATGACTCATTTAAGATTTGCGCAACAGTTTCCAAGGTATTTTCAAAATTTGCGTTGGCTTATCTAGCTGTCTCCCGCTCCACACTGGATCGCTTGATGTGTTGGCGATGCTCCTGCATCATACTCCTCGGCTTGAAAATTTTCATGGGCTCCTGTCCATGAGCTCCTGCATGGTCTGTCCATGCTTTTGAATCTCCACTTTTGTCTCCTAGCTGGCATCTTCAACTGGATGATTCTTCCACTTGACCAAATACTCAAAGTATTCGTTTCGCCTGGTCTTCTTACCCACTCTCTTGTCCAGTATGCACTCCATCTGTGGCTTTTCTGCTATCGGCATCTTCTTCGCCCACTGTGTCACTGGCTGCTCAGTTGCAGTGTCTGCTCCTCCAACCCTGTATGGGTATAAATATGCGATATTTAATATCGAAGATATCTCGATGCCATCCGGCAACTCAATCTCATAAGAATTTTCTCTAAATTTCTTTAAGACTCTGCATGGCCCAATTTTCTTCATTTTCAAATTATTGTATGTTCCCCTTGGGAACCTTTCCTTCCTCAAATGTGCCAGAACTAGATCACCAACTTCAAATTGAAGTTGTCTCCGATGCTGATCTGCCCTGCGCTTATATTCCTGATTTGATTTCAGCAATCACTACTTCACCTTACTATGAAGTTCTTTCATCGCCTCAGCGAATTCCTTTGTACTAGTGCTGCTAGTAATAGTCTGTTTTGAATCCCTTAAATCAAAGAATCCTCTCAGCTGCATTCCATATACAACTTGAAATGGACTTTTCCTTGTACTCATGTTCACAAAATCATTGTACGCGAACTCTGCCTGTGGTAATACATTGTCCCAGCTGTTATGGTGTTCTGTCACCAAGCTTCTCAGCAAGTCTCCCAGAATTTTGTTGACCACCTCTGTTTGTCCATCCATCTATGGATGATAAGCTGAACTAAATGCCAAGTTAGTCCCCAGTTTCTTCCATAAGGTCCTCCAAAAATGCCCTACAAATTTAGTGTCCCTGTCTGAAACTATGCTTTTCAGCAATCCATGAAGTCGAATGATCTCTTTGAAAAATAGATTTGCGATGTGGGTCGCATCATTGGTCTTCTAGAATGGGATAAAATGTGCCATCTTTGAAAACCTGTCCACCACCACAAAGACAAAATCAACACCTCTTTGTGTCCTTGGCAACCCCAATACAAAATCCATGCTAATTGCCTCCCATGGCCTCTCTGGTATGGGAAATGGCTGATAAAACCCTTCATTCTGATTCCTCCCTTTCAAATGCTGGAAAATTCTACATCTATCAACAAATATCTTGACATATTGTTGCATCCCTGGCCAAAAATATGACTCATTCAGCTTCGCAAATGTTTTTTCAAGGCCAAAATGTCTTGCCAATCCACCACTGTGCTTCTCCTTCAACAGGTTCTCCCTCATGGAGCAATTTGGAATGCACAATTGATTTCCTTTGAAAAGAAGTCCCTCTTGGATCATATAATCTATCCAAGGGCTTCTGTCTCTGAGAACTGGATTCTCAAATGCTTCATACACTTCTCCAAAATCTGCATCACTTGCGTACATGTCCCTGAGATTTTCAAAACCCAATGTTTTGACTCGGAATTCCTGCAGCAACAAACACTTCCTGCTCAAAGCATCAACTACTTTGTTAGCAATACCAGAAATATGCTTAATCACAAATGTGAAACTCTCCATATACTCTAACCATTTTGCATGTTTCTGATTCAACTTCTCCTGTTGAGTCGCAAACTGTAATGCATGATTATCACTGTACAATACAAATTCCTTCAGGATCAAGTAATGCCTCCACTTTTTCAGCGCCTGTATGATAACATACAATTCTTTATCATACATGGAGTATTTTATCTTAACCTCATCTAGCTTCTCA
The DNA here is from genome assembly GCA_000966675.3 of Picea glauca. NCBI lineage: Eukaryota > Viridiplantae > Streptophyta > Pinopsida > Pinales > Pinaceae > Picea > Picea glauca. The sequence continues at coordinate 394,394 of JZKD02S1731310.1, forward strand.
CTGAAATATGCAACCGACCTGTGTTCCTGACTCAAGACCGCTCCAATGGCGTACCCACTCACATCACATTTCACCTGAAATGTCTTCTGGAAATCCGGTAACACCAACACTGGTTGCTCCGTGATCTTTCACTTCAACAGATTGAATATTTTCTCAGCCTCTGTTGTCCAGTGAAAAGACTTATGCCACTTCTTCAATGTGTCCATCATTGCTACGCTAATCCCACTGAAATTCCTGATGAATTTTCGATAGAAACTAGCTAGTCCATGAAAATTTCTCACCTCAAAAACATTTCTCAGTGATGGCCAATTCTTGATTACCTCCACTTTATCCGGATCCATCCTCACCTCATTCGTCGATATAACAAAACCCAAGTATATGAGCTATGTCTTCATAAATGAGGACTTCTTCACATTGATCAACAACTTCTCTTGTTGTAGCTTACACATCACTATAGCCAAATTCTTCAGGTGTTCAGCCTCTGATTTACTGTAAATCAGTATGTCGTCCAAATACACGATGACAAATTTTCCAATGAATTCCCTCAGGACTTCATTCATCAATCTCATGAAGGTACTTGGCACGTTCGTCAAGCCAAATGTCATGACTAGCCATTCATATAATTTTTCATTGGTTTTGAAGGTTGTCTTCCACTCATCGCCTTCTCTCATGCGAATCTGGTGGTATCCACTTTTCAAATCAATATTTGAAAAGTACTTTTCCCCACTCAGGAAATCATCAGATCATCCATCCTTGTCAATGGAAACCTGTATCTAATGGTTATCTTATTGATCGCCCTCAAGTCAGTACACATTCTCCAACCTCCATCCTTCTTTGGACTGAGTACTGTCGGAACAACACATGGGCTTAAGCTTTCCCTGACTAATCCTTTGTCCAATAAATCCTGGACCTACTTCTTAATCTCTTCATTCTCTTGTGGCGTCAACCTGTACATGGATTTATTTGGAAAACTGGCTCCTGGTATGAAGTCTATGTGATGACTCACACTTCTCATTGGTGGCAACGAATGGGGTAATTCATCTACTATGATGTCAGTGAACTCTTCCAGCAGTTCCTGAACCTCATATGGTAAATCATCCACTCTTGTGCTAGTCAGAACAATCCTCGATTTTATGACCATAAAGAATTGTGGGTCTTCCTTCTTCTTCACCTTCGTAAGAAGTTCCTTCCCACTCATGAGAAGTACTGTGTTGCTTACTTCCGACTTCACATCTTTATCCTTTATCGGAAGCAAGATATGGGTTCTCCCATTCTTCTCCAGGGTATATGTGTTCATTCTCCCATCATGAATCACATTTATGTCATATTTCCATGGTCTACCCAGCAGCAAATGACATACATCCATGGGAATAACATCATAAAAAATATTATCATTATATCCCTCTATTTTGAATTCAACCAAGCATTGTTTAGTAACAGTTACCTGGTGTCCTTTTTGTAGCCACGAAACTCTATATGGGCTCGGATGATCAGTCGTCTCCAGCTCTAGCTTCTCTACCATCTCTGTAGATACAAGATTATCCATGCTACCACTGTCAACAATGACCTTGCACACCCTGTCCCTGGTCTTGCAAGCTGTTCTGAAAATTTTGGTCCTTTGGACTGAATTTTCCACCTCCTTCTCGAGTGTCAAAAGGACTTTTCGCATCATAAGCGATCTTCCACCTTCTGCATCTTCAACCTCAACATCCCGCCTCTGCGCTTCTGTGATGTGAGCTTCTCCAATGTCCTTCTTTTTCTCTGGACACTCGTAGGACTTGTGCCCATTCTTCCCACATGTGAAGCATGTGATTACTCCACCTTGACCTCTTCCTCTACCTATGGTACAAGGAAAAGTATTACCATCAACATATCCTCCACTCTTCTCTGTATGTTACTCTCTCTGTTCAACATATGGCTGTCCTCGCTGTCAGGTTCCACCTCTCTCAACTTTACCCTGAGGTTTCTTCCATTCCTCCTTGGGCTTCTGGTATTTGTCCTGGGCAACTGCTTTGCCTCTTGGTTGGCTTCTGTCTCACCCTCGTTGTCCTTTCTTACGGCTCAGCTTCTCCTCCGCTTTCAGATCCATCTGATAAGCATCCTCCACCATCCTGATGGTAACCATGCTCAATTCATCTTGAATGTTATATCTCAGACCATTCAGATATCTGGAAACCTTCTCATCATCACTCTCCCGATGACCTGCCCTGATGTTCAGTTGATATAATTCCTCAGTGTATTCTTTCACTGTCATCAACTTTTGTCTTAGGTTCTACATCCTCCTGAACAGAGAAATTTTGTAGTCTCTCAGGATGGACTTTTCCTTCATCTTCGCGATCATTCGATCCCAACTTTTGATCTTCTGCTTGCCCTTGCAACATCTATCAGGTTGTAGCTCATCCCACCACAATGTTGCATGTCCTTTCAAGCGCGTGACAACATGTTTGACTTTATTATCCTCTTCGATATCCTCATAATCAAAGTAAGTGTCGAGAGCTCTAATCCAATCTAGTAGCTCCTCTGCATCCAGATTTCCCTCGTAAACTGGAATGTCCATCTTCGCTTTTGCACCCATCCTGGCAATAGCTTTAATTAGGCATTCATTTGCTACATCCTCGGCTGCAACTTCCTCCTCGCGTTCAGCTTCGAGCTTGCTCTCGGAATCACTAAGATCCCCTGCACTAGTTGTGCATCTCTACGCCGTCTCCATGTCTTCGAGTCTTACTCAAAGATCTCTCATCTGTGTCTCCATTTCTGGATTGACTACTTGCCTGCCTCTTCTCCGCACCTCCCTATCTTTTGGATCAGGTGACTGTCTTTCTCTTCTGGGCGGCATGACGAATTTCTTCTTCTTCTCTGCTACAGATAGCAAAGAGATATTCCCACTCTGATACCACAACTGACGCAGCCACACCCTCACTAGCACGTCTTCTTCACCAGGATCTTGTTCCTTCTCGGCCCGAAGAACTCCAAGGTTCTTCTATTTCCCTATCGGGAAATTTGCACCCCACAAATTCTCTTCCAGCAGCAACTCCCCTTTGTTTACTTGTCGGGAGATCAGAACTCGCAGCTTCGCAAGTCTTCGATTGATCACTGGGCTCTATAATCCCCGAGACCCGATGGCCATTCAACATTGACTTCTTCCCGTACTTATCGAGACTTCTGCTCTATCGCGATTTCACAACTTGCGATGTCATGCACTTTGAATTGCCGACTCCCGATACCCGATGCACCGAATCTCTGATGCACACATGTGGATTGATTATTCAATGATCCCGTCACCTCATCGGGATTTCAGAATTCACGGGATCGCAAATTCTGATGTTCAATGCTCATAAATTTCACTGCGAAACCCCGATAACTCGCGTCACCTATCCACGTCACCAACTCCTGTGGCCCACAATATTTATGAAGGCGTCGGGATATCGCTTATCACAATATAGTGATTCTCATGGCCAAATCCTTGACTCTTTTCTCGCGATGGATCCAACGGCCCTAACTGGCTTGGATCAATGGCTCGGCCCTTTCTGAGCTTTGAACCTCCTTCACGCTTGTACAGTAACCTCCTTGCACCTCCGCGAGATGTAACGGCTCACGGTGATTCACGAAATCTCCTCGGAGAGTTTTGTTCGTCTGTTCTCCCTTATAAAATCTATGGAGTGGCTAAGTGTTCCTCTGTAGAACTCGTCTGCTTACTCGCCAACCTACGACACTTCCCTGGGACTTTTAATAGCATCTTCCCTATGCTTATCCTTCAATGAATTCGAAGGCCTATTTCTCCTGAGATTTTCCCCGACTTGAGTTTTCAGAAAGAAATCTTGCACGCACTCCTTGCAGCAACCCTTCAACCTCGACTGAGTGTTGAAGTCTCTCGACTCTACACACTCCTGCAACAATAGTCTTTAACACTTCACTCAGGTTCGCAACCCTGAGACTTTTATCTGGATTGTGCACTCCTTGCATGGCACTATGCCTAACTGCACCATCGAGGAAATGAGAAAAAAAGTTATCTTTGATTGAACCCTTCTGTCAACGCACTCCTTTTGGACAATTTGATTGCACTCCTTGCAGGAATCTCTAGCTCACTTAGAGAAACAATTGAAACTCATTCACACCCCTTCTCAGACTTCAATTCACACATGAAATCACATACACAACATATAAAAGCAATTATATGACAGGAAGAAAAGATTCATGAGCATAACATCCATACACAGAGAAAAAAACACAAACCATGGATTTGAATCAAATCTCTTCTATTAATTCAAATGCCTATACATGGGTATTCTTCATACACAACTCTCTACATGCTCTTCTCTTCTTGCTCCTGGATTATTATTACAATGATACAATGAGGGTGTCTATATCTGTTTTCCCTCTCGTACTCTAGGCTATCAAATCTACAATTAAACTCCTATCTAACTGTATTAACTCTATTAAATGCCGACTATCTACCTAAAGGACGACAGCTATCCACTCAAGGTCCATTACAATATACAAAGGTGCCTCCTCTTAAATGAATCATTTAAGATTTGCGCAACAGTTTCCAAGGTATTTTCAAAATTTTCGCTGGCTTATCCAACTGTCTCCCGCTCCACGCCGGCTCGCTTGATGTGTTGGTGATGCTCCTGCATCATTTTTCCCAACTATCTACCCCTATTGATTGTTCCTGGTTGATTGATTGTCTTGTTCCTTCCTGCATTGGATACCACTGTGTATTGATTTATCTTCATTCTCTGTGATTTTAATGACCACATTTCTTATTGTCTATGGAATCTGTTTCGATACATTCCACTGCAATTTTTCCTCTGCATTTTAATATATTTCGAGGGAAAATTTACCTTACGTTTAACACATCTAGACTGTGATTTTCCTATGCAAATTATTACTTTTTAATGGTAAATTTTACACTGCGACTTTACCCTTGGTTTATAAAATTTATAGACTGTTATTTTACGCTTCATTGGACATCGTTTTTTTTTATATCTTATGACTAAGTTTAATCTTCTTGACAACATTCTCCTTAACGTTTTATTGACTGCGAACTTGAGGTTAAACTCAAAAAAAAAAAAATTATGGTAAAACTCAGCTATTTTTGTTGATGAAACACAAAAAACGTGATGTTAAACTCAAAATTTTTTTTCCCTTTTATTGACCACGATTTTGTGAAAAAACACAGTAAATTTGTGCCTCGGTGTTTTTTTCTAATGTTAGAGCGTTCCCACAGATAAACCACAATTTTTTTTTATAATTGTTAGACATCCTTTATCTACACAATGAATTTTTAAGTGTTAGACAACCATAGCATGTATATTTTATGTTACCGACAACAACCTCCAATATAAAGATAACCATCCTTAATATGTTGATAATGATCCGATCAGACATCAATCGTAATGTATACAATGAATTGTTAATAGCATTGGACATCGATATGTTTATTAATATTGTTTTTTATTTCCTTTAATATACGCTCAATAATAGACAGTGTCATTGTTATCTCTCCTTAACTATGCCAACGATTTACATAGTGCTTTTGTTAATTATAGTCTACGTTTCCATTTAAAGGGTTCCCAACCATTCCCTGCGACTTCAGTAGACGACAGTAACATTATTTAATTTCCAAGTGTTTCCATGATATTTATTGACAGTGTTCCCTGAATTAAATGGAAACGATCAGTAGATTCATTCCAGGAATTAAATAACAACAATTTAGGGATAGCTCTCCATATTTTATTAACCTATATATTACCGACCATCTTCTTCATTTAACACACTCTAAGTTTTACTTGTGCCTTGGATGATTTTAATACACTGACAACACTCTTAATTATTGGGTAAGCGATTCATACATCCTGTGGTAGAGAACCCTTAATGGATGATGTATGATAGAAATTTTTATATTTTTGTTGTTGTATTATAGAGATTCTTATATGATTGGATGTGGTATACTAGTAATTCTCTTATTGTATGATATGATTTATAAACCCTCATAATTTGAGAAAGAATTTATTTGTTAGTGGACAAAAAATTCTCTTGTATCAAAACAATGTTTCCATCCTTTACATAGATGGTGAACCCTCAGTTACATAGATAGAGATATGAATTATATGATAGAAAACTAATGGAATGAAGAATAGTAATTGATTCATCACTATCATCATCGACAAGAACCTTCTACCTGTGAATGTAATTTGTTGAATAACCGACATGATTCACTAGGAAGAAAGCACATACGTTGAATGACAGCAAAAGTATGATAGCATTTTTAATTAGAATAGAAATTTTCTTGGCAATTCCTTACTGTGACTAAATACAACATTTAGTCAACAACAACGAATCAATACAATAACATTCATGACAGAGAATTTTAGTTTAACTGGTTGCTAAATTCATTTTTATACTTGTTAACCTTGGAAAATTAAAGAATGATACATTGATGGTTTAAATGGATATATTGATCAAGCGCAGTGATTTTATTAATGGTTAGTGCAGTTTTTATTCTATTTGTAGCATAGCGATTTTGTGAGATATTAAGCTAAGTTGCGATAGAGATATATAATATCTAAGGTGTGGAAGAGAGTAGTATATAATGGGCAATATTAAATACATAATTACCTTATCTAACGTATCCCTTGATTGATTAGAGCTTGAGGAATTAAAGGTTGATTGTTATCCAAGGAAAATAATAACTTTTATTAATAATAAATGACATACAAGTTTGTTGTTGATTTTTATCAAAATAATAGGATATCATTTTAGACAAGTTATAATGTTGAGTTATAGGATTTTTTGGTTATAGCAGTTCACTCCTCCCCCTCAGACAACTTTCATAACAATTATGGTTTATGGGTGTGATTGAGTCGTTTAATAGCATGCACAATTTAAATGAGAGATGTCATATGCGTCTTGTCAACCTGTTGCATGGGGGCGTGGGTGTAGTCTTCTTGTCAGTTATTTCATCTCCTAGCGCGTTGGATTTTTCTTGAGTCATTTGTCCATATAGGTTATGTTGCACCAGGGTTATTGTCGCACCTATCGCCTGGGGACGACATGATCCCTGATGAGGGGATCATGGAGTGCCCTATTGGAGAGAGGTGAATGATGACTTGGCAGGAGTCTGTGCTTTCTGTTGTGGGTGTTAATGATCATTGTAGTTGTTTTTGGTGCTTGGGTTGTGACACCTTCATGCATTGGATTTGCATCCAAGGAAGGCTTAGGCAGAGTCTTTATGCAAGACAATCGAGTGATCTCTTACATCTTGAGGAAATTGAGAAGACATGAGGAGAACTATGGGATGCACGATTTGGATTTGTTAGCCATTGTTATCCCTTGCGAGTTTGAAGACACTACATTATTGGACAAAAATTTGAACTAAAAATGGACCACTATGGACTACAACACATATTTATGCAAAGAAACCTCAATGCGCGACAACGACGTTGGTCAAAATTGCTTAGCGAGTACGATTTTGATATTACTTACATAAAAGGAATAGTGAACTGAGTGGCAGATGCATTGAGACGCCGACCGCACATATTTTCGGTGTTGTCTCTTCAAACAAATATACATGAAATTATTCTAACTTTACAGTGAGACGATGAATGGTACAAAGAGGTCAAGGATTTTATTGAACAAAAAACAATTATGGTACCAAGATTTGAAGGATTTACGTTGGATGACGATGGACTATTGAGGTTTAAAAATTGAATTTACATACCACCAAAAAATGAGTTGAGGAGTTTGATCCTTAACGAGGCTCACAGAGCAGTGTACATGGCTCACCAAGAGGTCACGAAGATGAGGGAGGACCTTAAACCCATATTCTTCTAGAAAGTAATGAAGGAAGACATACTCAAGTATGTGGCCAGATGTCTAGAATGTCAGTAGGTAAAGGTTGAACATAGACATCCAGTAGGATTACTACAACCACATGCTATTCTGGAATCAAAATGGGAGGTCATTTCGATGGATTTCATTGTTGGATTGCCACTAATGGTAAGGATACACGACTCAATTTTTGTGGTAGTCAACACTCTGACGAAGAGTGATCATTTTATTCCTATGCATATGATGTATCAAGTGCCTGACATAGCTAGAGTTTTCATCAGTGAGATTGTGAGGCTGCATGGAATGCCTAACAGGATTATATCCGATCGAGGATCGGTGTTTACTGAACGGTTTTGGACTAGTTTCCAAGAGGCCTAGGGAACCCAACTTAACTTCAGTACTACATATCACCTGGAGACAGAAGGGTAGACTCAACAAACAAACCAAATCTTGGAAGACATGTTGCGCATGTATGTGATGGACCAACATAAGCATTGGTAATAATTCTTTTTGATGGTAGAATTCTCTTATAACAACAATTACCAAAGCACCATTAACATGGTGTCTTTCAAGTTTCTTTAAGGGAAACCGTTTGGGACACCTTTGAGTTGGGATAGGCTTGAGGATAGGGTCTTGGTGGGACTAGAAGTGATCCAAGAAATGGAATATCAAATGTAAACAATAAGACAAATGATCAAAGAAGTGCAGGATCGGAAAAAGAGTTATGCTGATGCGCTCTGTGTCAACTGTAGTTACGAAGTTAGTGATAAAGTCTTCTTGAGGGTAAAACTGCATAAAATTTTGATCAAGTTTGGAAAGGGAGATAAAATCTCTCCTAGGTTTGTGGGACCTTTAAGGATTATGGAGAGGAAGGGCCCCATGGCCTATCAACTAGCCTTCCCAAATTCTTTGAGGCACATGCACAATGTTTTTCATGTATCTATTTTGAGACATTATATTAGTGATCCTACACATGTCATTATCATGATTTTCTTGCAGGTATCGGATGAGGGGGTGCTCACAGCTGAGCCAATTCACATCCTGGATCATCGCATTCAACAACTACGGTGTCGAACAATAGATTAGGTAAAGGTATAGTGGGACAACTATAGTCCACACTCGATGACCTGGGAGGATGCATATGATATGCACCAGTTGTTTCCATTTTTGTTTGATAGATAGGCTTATGATACTATGGTACAAATTTTTTGGCACTTATATACAGTGAAACTTCAGGATGAATTTTAGACCAAGAGGGGTGTATGTAACATCCAGCTCTTGCCCACACTAAGAAAATTTATTCTTTGAGGACACTTGCTTGCAAGTGATCCGAACTATTATACTATTGGCCTTTGATTATGATTATGAGGCATTATGGATGTGATTATATGTTATTTTTTGTATTTACATAGATAGGTGTTATTGACTGGGTTCTCCTGAGTGTGCAGGAATTTAGAACTCGAGGATGTAGAGGCATTGATAAAACCCCTTGGATTCTGGATCAAGTCAAGGAGTGGACTATTGGGGTTTGATGGTTGTTGATATGACATATGCAGATCTGATTATGTTAAGGTCCTAACCCGCACATAACTAGATCAATGTATTTGGATGTAATAAAGGTCAATATTAATAAGACCTTTCAATAAAATAGAATAAGGTGGATGTAAGAAGACCTAATAGAAGCTTCCGCTTCTAGAAGTATCTTCCTCTAGATGCTTCTCTTAATAGACTTATTTAGTATAAATAAGAGTCAAGGGTATGAAAACCCTAGCTTGGAGATTATTGTAACAGAGTGTTGCTCGACTGGAGGTTGCCCCCTCGAAGAGGCCTGTGAACATTTATTTCTGAATCAAAGTGCTTTTCTGTTGCTATTTCGTATATCATTTCTATGTATTATGAATATTATGCTAGATATTTTACTGTTATTCTACCATTTCTAGCATTTTATTTATGTTTTGCATATTTTATATAACTGGTATCTTGCAAGTGGTATCAGAGCACTTTCCTTGGCAGAAATTGTGGGTATTTTTTTCCAGGGTAGATACATATTCTGGCATCTTTAAGCCATAGAGATCTATCGTTACGTGCATAAACCCGCGGTTGAGGGATTCATACACGTAGGAAATACAAGTGGTTCTTAAGCGCACATCTGTTGGAAACCCTTGTAACCCCTTTTGGTACCCCTTCGAGTGGTAGCGCATCAGACATCACCTGTTTACGGATCGACCTAGATTTCCTGAAGCCCTCTTTAGATAAACCTATCGGCCGCCAGACAGTTATAGTGTCACCAAGAACAACACTCGGGAAGATACTCTCTAGTACCTGGGTAGTCGGGTAGTACAGATAAGGGTACGGTCTATCCTCCTTAGTTAGTGCCATGAGATATTAGGCCGATTACTACTGTTGGACCCTGCACGTATATCAGAGAGCTATAGCACAGGGCAAACCCTTATCTGTAGAACCCTTCAATACCTAACCCTCGGGGAACATAAAAAACAACATAAACAAATTAAACCGGTGAGATCTATTGACTTGCATCTGTGTTCGAGTTGCTAAGTAAATACTCTTTGGTCCAGAATTTGGGGATTTCAGCA
>JZKD02S1731310.1:409361-426515 GCA_000966675.3 Picea glauca
ATTTCGTATATCATTTCTATGTATTGTGAAGATTATGCTGGATATTTTACTGTTATTCTGCCATTTCTAGCATTTTATTTCTGTTCTGCATATTTTATATAACTGGTATCTTGCAGATTAGATGTTATGATGATTGATTTTGTTTATGACATGATTCATTGATGATGCAGGCTTACGATAACTTGCTAACCAGACTCACATGTGGAGTAGAGGGGTCACACATGAAAACCAGAGACATTAAGGGAGAGGTGTGGATAACATCCCTGCCACAGCCTACTGGCACTCTCATCGTGGCTCAAACTGTAGGTTAACGATTACCTAGTTCGAGAAGAACCATGATGTCGTGAGGGAAGACTATGTAAGTTGCTCACGATGATTGTAAGGGGTGTGCAATAAGGCAGGGGCCTCATTCCTTAGAGGCCCTTAGTCTCCCAGAAGATCACCTAGCGAAGTATTGAATTCAAGGGTTTTTTATGTCTACCAAGTCAGTCGAGAGGCGAGTGGCACCCTTGGTGCACGTCGTGCAAGGGAAACATAATGAGGCAATTGGAACCCTTGGAGAACCTAGTGTGTCCTGAAGGGCACGTCACATTTTTAAATAATAAGTGAATAAACCTATATGGCCTTAGAACGAATGATGTGATAAGAAAGTTTTAAAAACAATTTTCCCTAATAAAAATGTCGCCCAACCTAGGAAAATAAAATCTAGTTCTAAGTGATACTTGTGGTAAAATGATAATAATCATAATAACAATTAAACATGTGATGAGAAGGGGGTAAGAAATTCAATTAATTTATTACAATCAAATTATATTGAGGGATTAAAATTTTAAAAGGGAATTGTTTGTTTTTCTACATTTACTAATTAAAATTTATTAATTAAAAAGAAAAAGGGGTCAAAGTGTAATTTTTCTGCACTTGCTAAATTGGGTTTAAGATAAAAAGGGAAAAGAGGGAAACTTAAAATAAATAGGAAACTAAGGGAAAAAAGGGAAACATAAGGAAAAAACAAAATGACTAACTTAGTAAGGAATCTTGCCATTAAGAACTTTCTAATTATGAATTCATTTAAGAATTTATTAAGGGCGTAAGTCATTTAAGGTGTGTAAGGGAATATGGGGTCACCAAGGAGTGATTTTAGGAATGATTTTTGATGGGTGAGGGAAATAGGAGTAATTAAATAATTAATGAATTTAATTTCTGGTGCAACTAGGGGGATGGGTGACATGTGTACGGGGGAGATTTTTCTGAAATAAATTAATGAAAATTAAATTAAATGGGAAATTGGGAAATAAATCACTTAGAAACTCTATATAAAGGGTGGAGGAGGAGGAGTATGCATCTCTTCTTTGATGCGTAATGTTACGTTGAAGAATTTTTTTCTTGACTGACTTATCTTGTGGGAGTTTGGATACCCAGCTTAGGTAATGAGTGGTAGCTCGACCTTGCAAGGCGAGCTAGTTGCTAGTTGTTCTTTGGTTTAGAGTGCATGGCCCCTTTGCAGCTCGGGGGGATAAGGGGGAAGAAGAGTACCCCTAGCATTGGCTAGGAGGTACCGATGAAGTCACATTGATCGACAAGTGAGAGCTAAATGGAGCGTGCGGGAAAAAGACTTGGAGTGGTCACCTTGGGCTATGGTACGCAATATTTTATTTTGAATGGTAGATAAATGTTGTTCTTGATCTTTCATTTCTGTACTTTTATTATGTAAAGAAAAGTGTTTTACTTAGCATTTTTAATCGAGAACTTAAAGTCATCATAGCTTTACACTTGCTATATCAAATCGATTTCCTTGGCCACCAATCCTTGATTGTTATGACTGTTATGTCTTGTTTTATTGATTATTTGAAGATATTGCACCTTATCTTTCATCATCATCCCTAGATCATCAGTCCACACCTGAGTAGTCAGCCAGGAGCCAAATCGATGGTCGTCACTTTGGTTCATAGCGACTTATATATTCTAATGCCTTGATTTTAAGTGCATGGATGATGAATGACATATAGTTTTTGCCAGCTATCTACCCCTGCTGATTGTTCCTGGTTGATTGATTGTCTTGCACCTTCCTACGTTGGATACCACTGTCTATTGATTCATCTTCTCTCTCTGTAATTTTATTGACCATGTTTCTTATTGTCTATCGACTGCATTTCAATACATTCCAATGCCATTTTTCCGCTGCATTTTAATATATTTCAAGGGTGAATTTACCTTACGTTTAACACATCTGGCCTGTGATTTTCCTCTGCAAATTATTACTTTTTAATGGAAAATTTTACCCTACAACTTTACCCTTGGTTTATACATTTATAGACTGTTATTTTACCCTTCATTGGCCAACATTTTGTTTTTGTATCTTATGACTGAGCTGAATCTTTCTGGCAGCATTCTCCTTACCATTTTATTGACTTCGAACTTGAGGTTAAACTTAGCGAATTGTTTTTTATGGTAAAACTCAACTATTTTTATTGATGAAACCCATCAAACATGATGTTAAACTTAGAGTTTTTTCCCCCTTTTATTGGCCATGATTTTGTGAAAAACTACAGTAAATTTGTGCCTGGGTGTTTGTTTTTAATGTCAGAGTGTTCCCAAAGATAAACCACAACGATTTTTTATAAGTGTTAGATAGCCTTTATCTACACAATGAATTTTTAAGTGTTAGACAACCATAGCATGTACCTTTTATGTTACAGACAATGACCTCCAATCTAAAGACAACCATCCTTAATATGTCTATAATGATCTGATCAAACAATAATCGTAATGTATACAACAAATTATTATTAGCATTGGACAACGATATGTTTCTTAATATGGTTTTTGATTTCCTTTAATATATGCTCAGTAATAGACAGTGTCATTGTTATCTCCTTAACTATGCCAATGATTTACATAGCGTTTTTGTTAATTATAGTATGCATTTCAGTTTAAAGGGTTCCTAGCCATTCCCTGTGACTTTAGTAGACGACATTAACATTATTTAATTTCCAAGTGCTTCCATGATATTTATTGATAGCGTTCCCTAAATTAAATGGAAACGATCAGCATATTCATTCCAGGAATTAAATGATGGCAATTTAGGGATCCTTATTGACAATGCTCCATATTTTATTCACCTATTTATTACCTTCCAGCTTCTTCATTTAACACACTCTGAGTTTTTCTTGTACCTTGGTTGGATTTAATACATTGAAAACACTCTTAATTATTGGGTAAGTGATTCATACATCTTGTGGCAGTGAACCGTTAATGGATGATGTATGATAGCGATGTTTATATTTTTGTTGTTGTATTATAGCAAGTATTATATGATTGAATGTGGTATACTAGTAATTATCTTATTATATCGTATTCTTTAGCAACCCTCATAATTTGAGATAGAATTTATATGTTAGTGGAGAACGAATTCTCATGTATCAAAACAACGTTTCCATCCTTTGTGAAGATGGTGAACCCTCAGTTACATAGATAGCGATATGAATTATATGATAGACAACTAATGGAATGAAGAATAGTAATTGATTCAGCACTATCATTGTCGACAACAAACTTCTACCTATGAATGTAATTTGTTGAATAACTATGATGATTCACTAGGAAAAAATCACATATGTTGAATGACAGCATAAATATGATAGCGGTTTTAATTAGAATAGCAATTTTCTTGGCAATTCCTTACTGTGAATAAATACAACATTTAGTCAACAACAAGGAATCAATACAATAACATTCACGACAAATTAAACAACGATACATTGATGGTTTAAATGGATATACTGATCAAGCGCAATGATTTTATTAATGGTTAGTGCAGCTTTTATTTTATTGGTAGCATAGTGATTTTATGAGATATTAAGCTAAGTTTCCACAGATATATATAATATATAAGGTGTGGTAGAGAGTAATATATAATGGGCGATATATAATACATAATTACCTTATCTAACGTATACCTTGAGTGATTGGAGCTTGAGGAATTAAAGGTTGATTGTTATTCAAGGAAAATAATAAATTTTATTAATAATAAATGACATACAAGTTTGTTGTTGATTTTTATCAAAATAATAGGATATCATTTTAGAAAAGTTATAACGTTGAGTTATAGGATTTGTTGGTTATAAAAGTTTACTCCTCACCCTTAGACAACTTACATAATAATTATGGTTTATGGTTGTGATTGAGTCGTTTAGACAACTTACATAATAATTATGGTTTATGGTTGTGATCGAGTCGTTTAATAGAATGTGCAATTTAAATGAGCGATGTCATTTGCGTCTTGTCAACCTGTTGCATGGGGGTGTGGGTGTAGTCTTCTTGTCAGTTATTTTGTCTCCTGGCGCATTGGATTTATCTTGAGTCATTTTTCCATATAGATTATGTTGAGCCAGGGTTATTTTCACACCTATCACCTGGGGGCAACATGATCCCTGATGAGGGGATCATGGAGCGCCCTATTGGATAGAGGAGAATGATGACTTGGCCAGAGTCTATGATTTCCATTGTGGGTGTTGATGATCATTGTAGTTGTTGTTGGTGCTTGGGTTGTGACGCCTTTATGCATTGGGTTTGTGTACCATAGAAGTTCTAGTTACTAGCCATTGAGCCCGTTGTGTCGGGATGGTGGATGTTGTCCTTTAGCTTGTAAGCATTGTGGTGTTTGTGTCAGTGGGTAGTCATTTCTCTCTTCCTTTGACTTCCACATTGTTAGACCAGTTGCATGATGTGATAAGTGGGTTGATTTTTTGTTGACTACTATATGATATGCATGCATGGCGTTTGTCGTCATTGCCTTCCCGCCTAAAACAAAAAAAAAAAAATACACTTTTCGCTTCCCTGGATGTCATAACAATTTGTGTCTTTACAAGGTAGGAGTCCATCTTGGCATACCATGCCCTCGAAGCCTTCTTGAGGCCATAAAGAGATTTATTTAGTCGATAGAAAAAATATGAATCCTGCATAAATTCCTAGTGCTGCTCCATATAGATCTCCTCATAAAGATCATCATGAATAAATGCATTCTTCACGTCTATTTGATGGACTTCCCATTCCTTGGTTGTCACAATGGTAAGTTCCAAATGTATGGATCCATATTCTCTACTGGAGTGAAGGTCTAATCATAGTCAATGCCATGTACCAACTGAAAGACTTTGGTAACTAGCCTGGCTTTGTATCTACTAATCTATCCATCTGTTGTGCTCTTTGTCATGTAGACCCATGTGCACCTGATAAGTTTACTCCCATAAGGAAGGGGAACCATATCCCAAGTATGGTTCTCGAGGAGGGAGTTGTACTTCTCCTACATGGCATATTCCTGAAAGGGATTTCCAGCAGCCTCACCATAAGACTATGGATATGAAGACTAAACCAAGAAAATATGTCTAGAGGGAAATGGTTCAATGGAAGTGAGTGTAATTGGAGGCTCCTCGAAATTAGATCGATTCCTCCTATAATCAAATAGATCACCAACAAGATCCCCTACATCCTGAAGAGTAGTTTGGGCCCACTTGGACCTCTTATCTAGCTCTGAATTTGCATATGAATGCACTAACTCTACATATGACTATATTGACTTTATATCTAGATCATATAAATCCTCTGAATCAGAACTCTTGTCTAAAGAAGATTCAGCATGTGAATGCTCATCATCTCGGACAGGTGGAAGAATGAAGGTGTCTGCATGCGGTTGTTGAGGTACATGCAAGACACTTTCCTCGAATTGGAAACTTTTCTCAATGATGAGATGCTACGAGGAATATCAATAAGTCTATATCCCTTCAGACCATCGGAGTATCTAAAAAATATACACTCTGTTCTCTGTGGATCAAGTGCCTTCCTCTTTTCAAAGGGAATCTGATCCCATGCATGTGAATCAAAAATATGAAAGTGGGTCACTTTTGGTTTGAGGTTGCTCGAAGCCTCATAGGTGGTCTTATCCTTGACATATCTATGGAGAGATATTTTTTGGATGTAGGTTTCACAATTAAGTGCTTCGTCCCATAGTATCTGTGGAAGTGACTTTGCATGTAGCATGCACGATGCCATCTCTTTTAGAGATTTGTTTTTTCGCTCAACAACTTCATTTTTCTGCGAAGTATAGGGAACTGTGTGTTGCAACTCATGACAACGATTGTGGATCTCATGGTTGAAATACTCTTTTATGTTATCAGTTTGGAGGACTTTGATTTTATTTCTGGACTGTCCCAACAAGGGATTTGAAATCTTTGAGGTGTTGAAATACCTCTAAGTTTTTCTTGAGAAAGTAAATCCATGTGAAACGTGAGAAATCATCAACAAAAATAAGAACATAACTTGGTTTTCTAATTGATGGATGTGGAAAAGGGACCATGAGGTCACTATGGATCATATCAAAGGAGAGGAATCTCTGTGAGTCTTTCATTTGTCGAATTTCTCTTGAGGGTGTTTTCTAAGAACACATCCCTCATAGATTCCTTTGGAGAAATGGATGTCTGGTAGACCATCAACCAGTCTTTGCTTGCTAAGATGTTGCATATATCTAAAATTGAAATGCCTGAACCTTTCGTGCCATATCCTACTTCTTTTATCAGCATGGGTAAGAAGTAAAGCATAATCTGGTTCAATAAATTCAGAAAATGTATGCAATCTAGATTGATGATTTACCTCATCAGTAGAAACCCTAGAATGTGTTTACATGTCATATATGTCCACTACATTAGGTATGAATATGAATTTATTTCTGGTGCCAAAATTCTTCATCTAATACATCGAGAGAATATTGATAGAAAGTTTCGGAACATGCAATGCATTCTAGTATCTTCCATTGGTGAGTTGAACCATTCCTTTGCCAGTGAACTCAACTGGAGAATTGTCCCCCATAAGAATAGGAGGACCTTTGCATGCATCCAATGAAGAATATATTGCTTTTTTGACATCCATGTGATTTGATTCTCCTGAATCTACAATCCAAGCATCGAGAGAGGAGTTGATGGAAATCAAGGCATGGCTAGAATTTCCTTTCTTGGGATTCTGATCTTCAAGCTTCTTCTTCCTGGAAACCTCAAGGATGTGATATCCAAGGTTATTTTTCTAAAGTATTTGATTCATTATATCTATTTGTTTTTTCATGCATGCAAATTATGGATGGAATCCTTTATGGCAATATGTTCATTTCTCCTCTTTTCTTCCATTTCCATTTTGGATCCAGAGGCATCGATGAGGGGTTTTGAGTACCCTTCATTCTTTGGATTTGAATGAGCTTTTATTTTGTATTTATATATACTTTTATTATATTTGTGGCTTCCATCTTTCACAGTAAGCACATGTGCCTTTGGGCCTGTGATTTTTCCCATGTTGATGAGCTTGGTCTGCTCTTGTGTCAGAGATTCGATAAATTCCTCAAGAGAATGCATCTTCTAGGTGTCTCTAGAGGCCAATATAACTAAATGGATTGTGGATATGAAAAATTATAATTTAGGAACAAGTTTCTAGAGAATGGTGAGAACCATTTGTTTCACCTCCTTAGATTTATCAACCCCACAGGCCTTGAGTTGCGACAGTAAATCCTTAAATTTTGTAAAGAAATCTTGAATATTTTCGAAGATTTTTGGATCCAATGTGAGAAATTACACATTGATCACGTGTCCCCTCATATATCCTATCTTCCAAAGAGCCCTTCCATGGTGTTCTATGCTTCATTGGGGGTTTTACAGGAAGATATGTGAAAAAGGAGATCGGGAGAAATGACACTGTAAATTGTTATGAATGCTTCATCCATTCGATTTAGATAACTGGATTTTTGTATGGCTGATGTCAGTCATATCTCTGTATTCATGGTAAACATGTACATTCCTTTTCTTCAAATATTCATGACCATCTTCTCCTTCCATGAAAATAAGTTGTAAGGTGTAAGAATGAATTTTTTTGGGAATTCCATTTTTCCATTGTCTTCAATCTTTGGTACCTGCAAAAAAAAATTTGGTGTAGCTTTGCTTAGCAGTCTATTAGCTCTTATACCATGTAAATTTGTTGAATCTGCACAAAATATATCTATCTAGAAAATACCACACACATTTTCAAGGAGAAATTGAGAAAGAAGAAAGAAGAGAGAAAGAATGGAAGAATTCTCATTAACCGTGATGAATAATTTACACATGATATACTCTGTATAACTCAACGAATGCACACTATAGGTGAAGAAGATGTTCCATATTGGTGGTATAGAGTGATATTTTCACACACCAATAGTTATGAGAGTGAATTTCCACCTAGTCTAGTCTCTAGGGCGATTACGGGAGTAAACTGCCACCTAGCTGAGTTAAGTAGTCTATTGATCTTTAGTTAACTGAATGAAATATAGTGAAGTGAGGAGGAGATCAAGGAATCATGGGTAATTTGATATTATGGTGATGATCCCATGGACAATACGCATTAGCGGGTGATCATCCCAATGTTTCATGGTGACAAAACCAATGCAGCATCTAGACTCCACTCAACTAGTCAAACTGAAGTGAAAACTGAAGAGAATATTTTCCTAGAGTAATATTCTCCCTAAACTTTAGGAGATCGGATAAAGACTAATAAACATAGGAAAATACTTAAGAAAAATAAATCCTAGGTGTGTGTGAAGTACCTCCAACAGGAAGGTCTAAGAGATAGTACATAAGACATGAATCAAAGAATATATATGACATTGGATGAAATCATATAAAAAATTGGAATCAACATAATAAATGGAATTAGTGGAATAAATGGATAAGTGGAATCAGTTAATGACAAGAATGAAAGAAATGAAAGGAAAAAAAGAACAGGGAAGTGAAACTGTCAGCAAAAGATACATCATCATGAGGAAATTGTTTAATGATATGATTATTAAGCAGTTAACATGCTAATATTTGAATATTTGAAGACAAGTAACTTTGAATTATTTTTATATATGTTAATGAATTATAAGAGGAATCACCAATGGACAAGAAACATGAAAATAAAGGAAAGAAAGCATATGCAAGAATTCCCATATTGATCTACATGACATCTTACAGAAAATTCAAGGGAAGAGAAATAATTAGAGAAAGATATCAAGAAATAAATATTAGAAGCATGAAGACATGGGGAGACATATTGATATGGGAAGTTACCTTTTTACCGATGATTTCAAAGGGAGAGAAAAAGAAAGATCAAAAGAGAGAGATCAAAATCATGAAGATAGGGGGAGGAGCCCCAAAGAGACATACCCTTTGTCATTGATGTCAAAGGGGGAGAGAAACATGAGGAGAAAAACATGAGAAGAGAAACATGAGGAGAAAAATATCAGGAGCATTGGTCATAGCTGGAGTATGAGTATTTCCATCAATGCCAAAGAGGGATATTGTTGGATAGTTAGTTTTCATTGATGTTGTTGGATAGTTAATTGTCATTGATGTCAGCATAAGTGGTTGTAATTTCTTTCAACATATGTGATGGGTAAATTTTAAGAAGTCTCCAAAGTGGTCCCCTTATGGCGTAACATTATGTAGGGCCCTTGCAGAAAGATGCTTTGAAGACATCTACAAGAAACCTAGAGGTGGGGTCATGAAGCCCAAATTTGTTTGAGGAATAAGGACATGAATAATAGTGTAAATGTAGGTAACACACTCATAGATGGATAATCCTATTCATTTCATTTCCAATGGTAGGTGGAACATCACATAGATCCTCATAGTTGAGGAGTTATGAGGTCATGAATTTGGAAGCCATGAAGAATGATTAATAATTCCCTAAATGGTCACAACAAGAAGTTACAAGTCAAGAATTAAAGGGTAAAGTGGTTATAACAATATTGTATAGGTCGGCCCTTAATTTAAAAAAATAAGTCACTAGGAAATGTATAAATACACTTCATGAAGCCTCTCATTCTTACACACACAGAACTTTGTTGAATATCTTCTATGTGAGCACAATTGATCTATTTGGAGAATTTGAGGTAGTGAGTATGAGGTAGTGAAGGAAGTGTGAAGGAGAATTTTCAGGATTGCAGAAGAGTGTGATGGTTTCTGAGAAACCCCAATTTAGCTGACCCCCATGGGTTAGGCTACTGGTGTCCCACAAGGTACCCTCGCGAGTTGTATGACCCTCATCCCATGAGGCCCTGCTCATTGACTTATCTTAGTCCCGTGAAGCTAAGGAAAACTTTGGGAGGATGCTAGTACCAGGTTGTTGAGGATGAGGAAGAGCTACAAGTATGTAATTATTGTGTAGCAGGTAAGCTACAGGTTCAAAGGTATGCTATTCTATGTGTTTTGAGGCTTGCATTTTGGAAGGTTTGGCATATGCTTGAGGCATGTCTTTGTGAGTTTTGGTATATTCATTGAGGCACATCTTGGATACTTGGCATATGGTTTGTTGTATAGTATATGGTTGAGGAATATCATGAGTGATATGTCACATGTTTGATGGTATCTCTTGGTACATGGCTTATGGATGTTTCCACATCCTTGAGGCACATGGATTGAGGTGCATATTGGTTACATGTTGATGATGTTATGGTCATTCCTTTGGTATCTTGTTGAGGCATTGGTATATTCTTGAGGAACATATTTTATGCATGGTGTGAGGCATATTCTCGATATAGGTATGAGGTGCATTTATTGGTGATATTGATGCATGTTTGAGGAACTTCATGATGAGGTTATGGCACATGTTTTAGGTAAATGCATTAGATGTTGTGGAACATGCTTAAGGCATGTCTTGGTGATGTTGTTACATGTTTAGGTACACCGTAGTGATTTTATGGTACATTTATTAGAAGCATATCTTGGCCATATTGGTATCTCGATATCTTGTTTATCTTTGTTACGCTTGCAGAACTTCATTGATGATATCTTGTGGTACATGGTGTATGGCATGATTGAGACATATCATGAGTGATATGGTATATGGTTTATGCATGAAATGGTACAGTTTTGATACATGGTTTCTATACGTGATATGGTACATGGTTGATGTACTTGGTATGGTACATGGTTGATGCATGGTATGGTGGAGGTTATGGTATATGATTCATGTACATGGTATGGTACATGTTCTGGTACATGGTTGATGTACATGGTATGGTGATGGTATCCATGTGAGTGGATCTGATTATAGTTGGTTGATGATGATATACCAATGAGAATGACAATGAAAATGACAATGACAAGGACAGTGACATGTTGGATGATTGGTTGATCATCAATGATAGGTTGATATGATAGTGGTAGTCACAATTTGATGTGATAGTGAAAGTGAAAGGTTGATGTGACATTGGTAGTCATAGGTTGATGTGACAATGATAATGACATGGTGGTTGATGTATCAGTGATAGTGATAGTGAAAATATTAATGATAGTGGAAATGATAGTATCACTGGTAGTGATAGTTTGTCTACACTTATATTTCATGGAAACAGAATGGGGCAAAGAAAGGGGGTTGTAGCCTCCTTCTATTTGGTGTTGGAGAACTAAGGGAGTTGGAGCTTCCTTTAGGTTGGTGCCCATAAATCATGGGGTTATAGCATCCTTCGAGTTGTAGCTAGAGAATTTAGGGAGTTGGTGCCTATAAATCAAGGGGTTGGTGCCTCCTTCCAATTTATGCTAGAGAATTGGGAATTTGGTTCTTTCTATTAATGTATTATTGATATATATTATAAACCATTATGTGGTTTTCTCCCATTTGGGTTTCCACGTAAATTTTGATGTACTATGTATCTGTGGTTGTTTATTATTCACTAATGAATGATATTGTTTATGATCCAATTATATAATGACTGCATAAGTGATAAATATTGAATATTGATGATAATTTGAAGTTGTTGAATACTACAAATAAATTTGAAGTTCATGTATTGATTTACCCCACCCTCTCAGTATTCCAAGAATTGTAATATATCTAAATTATATAAGGTAAAAGTCACATGAAAGGTATTGGATCATATTCAATCATCACTCCTTCTTGATGTGTCGATATATACCATGTACCTGGAGTCATATACACACCTAATTTTGATATGACATCAACAATGCAATTCTTTGCTCTAAATGAAATTTCTAAATTCCTTTTTGGAGTCACCCATCACTTGCAATTTTTAAATTCCTTTTTTCCACAAATAACTTTAAAATCAATTTCAAAGAAATTAGTTATTCCCTATTTTTTTTACTTTGTCCTAGGTTTGATTTATACTTTGAGAATGTAGACTTAGAGCATTATAGAATTTTGCAAGAACTCACTTGGAGGGAAACCCCTCAATAACACCATAAAAGTATGCCCACACTCTTGTTTTATCAAAAACTTCTTCAAAATACATTTTTAATTCCTTTGTGACTTTTTGTATATTCACTGAGGCACATCTTGGATACTTGGCATATGGTTTGTTGTATATTAAATGATTGAGGAATATCATGAGTGATATGTCACATGTTTGATGCTATCTCCTGGTACATGGCTTATGGATGTTTCCACATGCTTGAGGCACATGGATTGAGGCACATCTTGGTTACATGTTGATGATGTTATGGTCATGCCTTTGGTATCTTGTTGAGGCATTGGTATATTCTTGAGGAACATATTTTATGCATGTTGTGAGGCATATTCTCGATATAGGTATGAGGTGCATTTATTGGTGATATTGATGCATGTTTGAGGAACTTCATGATGAGGTTATGGCACATGTTTTAGGTAAATGCATTAGATGTCGTGGAACATGCTTGAGGCATGTCTTAGTGATGTTGTTAAATGTTTAGGTACACCATAGTGATTTTATGGTACATTTATTAGAAGCATATCTTGGCCATATTGGTATCTCGATATCTTGTATATCTTTGTTACGCTTGCGGAACTTCATTGATGATATCTTATGGTACATGGTGTATGGCATGTTTGAGACATATCATGAGTGATATGGTATATGGTTTATGCATGAAATGGTATAGTTTTGATACATGGTTTATATACGTGATATGGTACATGGTTGATGTACTTGGTATGGTACATGGTTGATGCACATGGTATGGTACATGTTCTAGTACATGGTTGATGTACATGGTATGGTGATGGTATCCATGTGAGTGGATCCGATTATAGTTGGTTGATGATGATATATCAATGAGAATGACAATGACAATGACAGTGACATGTTGGATGATTGGTTGATCATCAATGATAGGTTGATCTGACAGTGGTATTCACAATTTGATGTGATAGTGAAAGTGAAAGTTTGATGTGACACTAGTAGTCATAGGTTGATGTGACAATGATAATGACATGGTGGTTGATGTATCAATGATAGTGGAAATGACAATATTAATGATAATGGAATTGATATTATCACTGGTAGTGACAGTGAGTCTACACTTATATTTCATGGAAACAGAATGGGGCAATGAAAGGGGGTTGTAGCCTCCTTCCATTTGGTGTCAGAGAACTCAAGGAGTTAGAGCTTCCTTCATGTTGGTGCCCATAAATCATGGGGTTCTAGCCTCCTTCGAGTTGTAGCTGGAGAATTTAGGGGGTTGGTGCCTATAAATCAAGGGGTTAGTGCCTCCTTCCAATCTGTGCTAGAGAATTGAGAAGTTGGTGCTTTCTATGAATGTATTCTTGATATATATTAGAAACCATTCTATGGTTTTCTCCCATTTGGGTTTCCATGTAAATTTCTATGTACTATGTATCTTTGGTTGTTTATTATGCACTAATGAATGATATTGTTTATGATCCAATTATATAATGACTGCATATGTGATAAATATTGAATATTGATGATAATTTGAAGTTGTTGAATATTGATAATAACGTTGAAGTTCATATATATTGTGATTGAAAGTGGTAAAATTGCGCATATTGATTCACCCCCCCTCTCAGTATTCCAATAATTGTAATATATCTAAATTATATAAGGTAAAAGTCACATGAAAAGTCTTGGATCATATTCATTCATCACTCCTTCTTGATGTGTCGAGATATCCCATGTACCTGGAGTCATTTGCACACCTAATTTTGATATGACATCAACAATGCAATTCTTCTCTCTAAATGAAATTTCTAAATTCCTTTTTGGAGTCACCTATCACTTGCAATTTTTAAATTCCTTTTTTCCACAAATAACTTTAAAATCAGTGTCAAAGCAATTAGTTCTTCTCTATTGTTTTTACTTTGTCCTAGGTTTTATTTATACTCTGAGAATGTAGACTTGGAGCAATATAAAATTTTGCAAGAGCCCACTTGGAAGGAAACCCCTCAATAACACCATCAAAGTATGCCCACACTCTTGTTTTAGCAAAAACTTATTCTAAATACATTTTTAATTTGAAAAAACAATGAATATTCTTAATTCCCCAACTTTCCATATATATGTATATAATATATACATTTTCCTTGTTTCATAGATATTATATAATCTTTTTTTCTAAAAAAGAGTTAGTCATATACAATGTTTATGTTATTTTAAGTTGACTCCATTATGATTTTAATTACATTTTCCTTGTTTCATAGATATTATATAATTTTTTTTCTAAAATGGAGTCATTTATATACAAGTTTTATGTTATTTTAAGTTGACTCCATTACGATTTTAATTAATGTGATATTTATTTTTGAAATCGTTGAAAGTATTAACAATATACACTATTTCAGATTTAATATTTCAAGAATATTTATCATATCTCAAGATTACCTTACCAAGATCTTAATCATGGTGAGGTTTGTGAGGTTTGTATGTAGTTAAATATTACCAAATAAAAATATGATACAATCATCTTTTCTTTCTATAGGTCCAACTCAATGATCATCATTAACCTATTTTCATGAAATTCTATTGGATTTTTAATTCCAACTCAATTGTAATGATATTTTTTCTTATGAGGCACATTTTAGACCCTAAATTTACTCTAATGGTAAATGAATCTATTTGGTCTCACCTCTTCACTATAAATAGTGTATAAGGAACAAGGAAAATCCAAGTCTGGTGATTGTGTCAATTCAGTTATTTGTTTATTATTGTGTGTCCCTATGGCCCTAGTGAGGCATCTATTTTCTTGGAGATCAAATGAGCTACCTATAAAAGAAGAAAATTGAACAAGGTTATGGGTTCATTTAGAGGAGAGTGAGGTTGAAAAATATAATAAGCATGTTTGAACTAGAGAGGTGTTAGTAGCAATCCTTATCCCTAAAAGTTGAGAAGTGGGAGAAAGGGAGGAGGGAGATTCATGAGAAAACATGAAAGAAAGGAGGTAATCGATGAAACACTTAGTGGTAGCTACCATACAAAGGTTCGATAGAGCCACATACCTGACACGACTTGTAGAAATAAACAAAGAAGGGAGGTTAGTGAGACCTTGATTAAATAAAAGTAGGCATGAAATTAGGCATGCATGACCTTGCAACTAAGAGCCAAGTGAAAATTTCTTCTGGGGTGTATTATGTACTTAGAAGGATGAGAAAATGTGTGGGTCTTAAGGACTTTCTCTCATTTTCATGGAAAAATCTTTGGAAGAGGTTGGAAGAGCATGAGTCTATGCAAAAGTAAAAGTTAAAAAGGAAGAATAAAATATAAATATTATCAAAAACCATCCACAATGTTGTATCCAAAACACCAAAAAAACCATTGTGTGTCAATTTTTATTGAAAATTGATGTAGGTACATTTTTTGAGCCATGGGAATGCTAAAAAAATTGAAAATTGCATGAGGTGGGGGTTGTAAAATAAAAAAAAGAGGTAGAAATTAATGTTATTGTTAGTTTTCACCATGGAGAAAAACTCGCCCTTTGAGTGAATGGGGCCCTTTTAGAGCACCAAAAATAATTAGGAGGATGGGAATTAAAAAAAAATGAGCCAAGTTAGGTTCATTTCCCCTTAAATCATGTGAACTTGTAACACTTGCACTAAATGCAAAGATACCTTGGATTTACCCCAAAAAATTTAGGGAATCATGAAGATTCATGGTTTTGCCTCATTCCTCCATGGATGGTGGAGTAAAAGGATGTAAAAGTATACTAGGGAAAAATGATCACATGTCATAGGTTTAGAATGCCAAATCCATTAGCAGGGGTGAACTCATAAGAGTGGATATTTTTTTAATTAAAGAATTGATTATTATTATTGTTATTGTGAGAATGATACCTCACCTATTTAAGGGAAGTACCATGGGTTTTAGATGCAGAATTACCCATGGGGTGTTGAAAAGCATGCAATAGTTGTTAGGGAATATACTGTGACAAATAGTTTTAGTAATATGTGTTAAAACACATGGTTTCATGACTAGACTTTGTAATACGGGGAAAAATCCATAGTATGGAGAAACACAATTATTTTTTTTTCAAAAATAAATGATAATTGATGATGATTTATTAATAATGTTTTAACTAATTATTTTTTTTGTGATTGTGTAGGAGCAACCTAGGGTAGGAAAAAGTATATACACTTAGGTTCCAAGCCACATAAATTATATAGGTGGAGAATTGGGATTGTTGTAAATGTGTTGAACCTGCACATAATAGATCTAGCTAAACAATGATACACACATTTGTAGAGAGAAAAGGAGAAATAAGAACAAGGAGAGAACAAATGAAATAATTCTCATTAACTATTAAGAATAATGAATAATTTACACATGATATACTCTGTAAAACTCAATGAGTACGTACTAGAGGAGAAACAATGAGCCATAGTGGTGGTCTAGAGTGATATGGACACACAACAATAGTTACGGGAGTGAACTACCACCTATTCTAGTCTCTCGGGAAGTTGCGAGAGTGATATGCCACCTAGTCTAGTCTCTCGGGAAGTTACGGGAGTGAACTACCACCTAGTTGAGTTAACTAGTCTTCAGTTAACTAACTGAACATAGAGTAGTGAAGAGTTAAATTAGGGAATCAAGAGTAATGTGCAAGTATGGTGATGATCCCAAGGAAAGTGTGCATTATATGGTGATGATACCAATGTTGCATGGTGACAAAAGCAATGAAGCATCTAAACTCAACTCAACTAGTCAAACTGAAGTGTCAACTGAAAGAGAATATTATCCCCTAAAATATAGGAGACTAGATAATGAATAATTATGAATAATAAACAAGGAAAAACCTTAGGAAAAATAAATCCTAGGTGTGTGTGAAGTAACTCCAACACCCCCCCTAAACATCACTATGGTGAAAATAAAGAATGGGTCCT
>JZKD02S1731310.1:446967-458871 GCA_000966675.3 Picea glauca
AAAGACTTACTGCCACTAAGATTAATGATTCGAAGTTAAAATTGAGAGAGATTGTTAATAATTTACAATAACTGATTCACCCCCCCCCCCTCAGTTATTTCATACCTGTAACATTGGGATCGTCTTGGGGAAGAGCAGATGCAAACCATAAGACAAAGGATTAAGGAAGTGCAGGATCGACAGAAGAGTTATGCCGATGCGCACTGAGTCGACCATAGTTACGAGGTCAACGATTAAGTCTTCTTGCGGGTTAGACCGCATAACAGTTTGATCAAGTTTGGAAAGGGAGCTAAACTCTCTCCTAGGTTCGTGGGACCTTTCGAAATTGTGGAGAGAAAGGGGCCCGTGGCCTATTGACTAGCCTTGCCTGATTCTTTGAGGCGTATGCACGATGGTTTTCATGTATCTGTTTTGAGACATTATGTTAGTGATCCTACACATGTGATTGACATGAGTTCCTTGCAGGTATCGAACGAGGGAGCGCTCACGGCTGAGCCAGTCCACATTTTAGATCAGCACGTTCGACAGTTACGACGTCGAATGGTAGATCAGTTCAAGGTCTAGTGGGACAGTTATAGTCCACACTCGGCGACCTGGGAGGACGCATATGATATGCACCAACAGTTTCCATTTTTGTTTGATAGATAGACTTATGATATTGTGGTACATTATTTGGCATTTATACTGAGAAACTTCGGGACAAAGTTTAGACCAAGAGGGGGTGTATGTAACATCCCACTATGGTGCACTTACAAAACTTATTGTTTGAGGACACTTTCTCGCAAGTGATCTGGACTTTTCTGATATTAATACATTTATGCTTGATTATGATGCGTTCTGATAGATGACATGATGTTTTACTACTTGATGTAGACAGGTGTTGCTGACTCAGTTTCATTGAGTGTGCAGGGTTTCAGACCTTGAGGATGCAGAGGCATCGATGGAACCCCCTTGGACTCTGGATTGAGTCAGAGAGTGGAATATTTGGGTTGATTCATTTACGGTGATATTGCTTTGTTTTGATGATATGATATTGATTTTATGATATGTTGTTGACATGTTCTGACATGATGGTTGATGATGCAGGCTGACGATAGCTCGCCGACCAGACTCACATATGGAGTAAAGGGGCCACACACGATTTCCAGAGAGGTTGAGGGAGAGGTGTGGACAACAGCCCTGCCACAGCCTACTAGCACTCTCTTCGTGGCTCAAACTGTAGGTTAACGATTACCTAGTTCGAGAGGATCCATGATGTCATGAGGGAAGACTGCGACAGTCGCTCACGATGATTTTAAGGGGCGCGCAATAAGGTGGGGGCCTTATTCCTTAGAGCCCTTAGTCTCCCACAAGGTCACCTGATGGAGTGTTGACTCCAAGGGTTATAGATGTCTACCAATCAGTCAAGTCGGCGAGTGGCACCCTTGGAGCACGTGGTGCATCCTGAAGGGCACGTCGCGCAACAGAAAGAAACAAGGCAAGTGGCACCCTTGGAGCACGTAGTGCGTCTTGAAGGGCACATCGCATTGATGGTGGTGATGAGACAATCCTAGATGAACCTAAAGACCTTAATGCCTGAAGAAATTCTCAAATGACTCCCCTAATTAATTGTCGCCCAGTCCAAATCTAACCTAAATTTAAAACATCTCTAAGATAAAATTTTGATAAGCCCTAAGAACAGATCCTACAAAAATATAAACATAAGGGCGTAAACTAAAACCCTCTTAAGTGTTAGTTAAAGTCTTCTTAAATTAAAAGGGGGTAAAGTAATGAGGGAGATAAATTAATTGAAACCCATGGTTTGTAAATGATAAAGAAGAAATAAAACTAATTAAAGTGTGGAAGTATACAAGTTAGGATTTTAAATATATATTGAAAAGACTATTAAGTGCATTTATCATTTTGGGTTTAACAGAAAAAAAAAAGGAAAAATATATATATATATATATATATATATATATAAAATACAAAATAAAAAGAGAGAAATAAATAATAGAAATAAGGAAACATGTAATAAAGGAAACTTAATAATGGAAAGTAGGGGACCTAAGGTAAAAAGAAAAAAGGAATCAGCAATTAAGGAGTTACTAAAAATCAGCAACTTCATTTTAGGAAAGTTATTAAAAGCATGAGAGGGGATCTAGTAACCCTAGGAGTAATTTTAGGAGAGACTATAGGGGGGGTGAGGGAAATGAGTCTTTTAATTATTAAAAAGAAATTAATTTTTGGAGAAACGTGGGGGATGAGTGACACTTGGACGACAGAGAATTTTTAGAGGATTGTCTTTAAAAATTAAATTAATAATGATTTAGGAAAGTAGGTGGGTCTCAAATTTCTATAAAAGAAGGGGAAAAGAAGGAAGAAAGGATGAACGGTGAGAGTAACATTACGCTACCAGATTGTGGCTTGGCTAGTTGCTTGTGAGGAGTTGGGAATTTCTCTGCTATATTGGAGTGGTAGCTCAGCCTTGGAGGCGAGCTGAGAAGCTAGTCTTATCTCTGGATCTTGTGTGGCCCCTTTGCGGCTCTGGGGGCTAAGGGGGAAGCAGAGTACCCCTAGCGATTGGTTGGGAGGTATCGGTGAGGTAGCTACAGTCGGAAAGCAGGAGTGGCCAGGAGTGCAGGAAAACAACCGAAGCGCGGACATCAATTGAGGCGGTCGAAAGGGAAAAGGTATGCGCGTCATTTAGTAGAGTAGAATGCATTAGGTTATGATTAGATCTGCTTATGTAATGGAAATCTAGACGAATTAATGTTTCATTTCAATCGATGTTGGTTATTGTTGGGCTAGATGGCTGTGATTTAATTGATTACATCAAGCGGATTGTTGTGTTTTAAATGTTGCTGCAAAATTTTACTGCGTCACCTTGAGTAATCCTCCCGCCTTGTAAATTTCTTTTCTTCTCCATCCCCTACGGCTAAATTCACTGTGTATTGTGTTACTGAAAAACTCCGTCGGAAATTTCGTTAGGAATTCTTACTGCGACATAGTTCTGAAAATTTGTTTGGTTAAATTGTTAATGAATGTGGATTTCTGGAATTTTCGTTTTTATATTTCGTTGTTGTTGTTGATGATAGTGACTCGTTTTTGGGGAAAATATTTACTGTGTGGGTTTTCTTTGGTGTTATTGGGCGTTTTTATTATATACAGTGGGCAT
Source organism: Picea glauca (assembly GCA_000966675.3). Taxonomy (NCBI): domain Eukaryota; kingdom Viridiplantae; phylum Streptophyta; class Pinopsida; order Pinales; family Pinaceae; genus Picea; species Picea glauca. The sequence continues at coordinate 450,125 of JZKD02S1731310.1, forward strand.
AATTATACTGAGCATTCTGCATTCGATTTGGCACCCCTGGAGTTTGTTTCGGCATTCTGCATTCTGGTTTTCAATTCGGCATTCATGAACTTCAATTTGGCATTTTCATTCTGTGGTTGAGAGTTCATGAACTCTGATTGGGCTTTTGCATTCCAGGTTGAGCATTCTGCATTTCGATTTGGCATTCCTGGAGATTGATTCGGCATTCTGCATTTGGATTTTGGTTCTGCATCTTTGGATTCGAATTGGCATTTTGGGAGCCTGATTGGGCATTCTGCATTCCGGAATTTATTTATGCATTCATAAATTCGATTGGGCATTTTCCTTCTGGGTTTGGGCATTGGACATTCTGTATTCGATTGGCATCCATGGACTATTGAATTCGTTTACATCTGTGTATGGGCATTTTTTTTATTTTCTGGGGAGAAATCCTCTCCGTGGGCTAATGGGGAGAAGGACCATTGAACTAGATCGTGTATCCTTTAAATCTCAGCGACTTACCGTTAAAATTATATGCGCGGTGGGGGAATGGTAATCCTGCGTGTATCTCTTGCCCTACATTTTTTTTTTCTGGTAATTAAAACCTCTGGGTTTAAGTGACTTTGCCAATTCATTTATAAGACTAAACTCTTAATATTTATTTTTCTTAAAAGTGACTTTGTCAGTCCACCTAAACCCTTAACTTTTCAATGCTATAAAATACAAGATTACATAATCTAAACAATACATAGTGACAAACGAAATGCATTATGACACAATGGTGGTGTAATCCTATCGTTTCACGCCTCTAAAGACTATTCCAATTTATTATAACAGAACAATCCTCAATGATTGATAGATAGAAACGTTTAGAGTATTTGAGTTCTCTTAAATTCAAGTGAGTAGCTCAATGTTTTCTTTGAGTACTTGAAAGGGGTCCTTTACTTTTTGTACGAATGGCCTTACTGAAAACTGTATAAACTAATGTTTGCAGGTTGGTTTAAATTGACGTTATGGCATGATTTTCGGATTGACTTAGTTACTACTATTCTATGGATTCTTTCTAATATACATGCAATAGAAAAGGTAATCTTGATTGCGGTACTAATATGGTTTTCGGATAATATGGCAGTATGCGACTTCAGATTATTTTAACGGTAATTGTAAGCAATAGAAGTGCAATATTAAAATGCAGTGTTAATCTGGTTTAGAGGAGTTACGAAAACTGACAAATATAAACTGCAATGTTAATCTGTTATTCAATTATAAACTGCCATGCTAATCCATTAATTTGAAAATTATAAACTACCATGCTAATTTGACAATTATAGACTGCAATGTAAATTTGTTATGCAGTGTTAATTTGTTATTCAATTGACAATTATAAATTGTAATGTAAAATGCCATGTCAAAATGCGGTATTAATGAGGGTTATGGAGTTTGCTGCATTGCAACTTGTTATCACTTAACTAGTTGTATAAAATGTGAACGTAAGGTGCAAGACAAGTGAAGCATTAATATTGTTTTAGGGAAGGTCTGCAGTCATGTGACATGTTGTTATTCTAATGGAAAATGTAAAACGCTATATTAACATGTAAAATTAACATTGTTTGAGGAGGGAGACTCCTTGTTTTAGGCGGTGGTGCAAACCATAGGGGTAATGAATTTTAATATATTCTTGAATTACATCAAGCAATGTTCTTGTGATAAATAAAAAGTAGGGTTAGTTAACCTATAATTGTACTGTTGATTGCCATCTAATTTGCAAAGTTACGGTAACATTGTAATATGGCCTTGGTATTTTTACTGTAATTAAGGTTATGATGACGTGGAAGGAGTAATGCCTCTGAGTTATATTGTTGAATTATGGAAGGGTCATGATAAGACCATACAAACTAGAATGAAATTTAGTGTTAGATATCTTATGAAAAATAATGGCTTGTGGTCTCATCACCAGGCAATTGATTCTTTAGTTAATGATGATTGGAAAATATGAGGTTTACTGATCTAAGGACCATTAATTACTTTGAGTTTAGTAAATGAGAAAAGTTGTTGAATTTAAATTAATGTTGAACTTGGGTGTTCGTTGTCGGAGCCCTTCTTGTCGTGTGCCTTCTGTAAAGGACGTAGTCGTCCTTCTTGTTTATGTTGTACTTGATAGTATTCAGTGGGTTGCTGGGTCGGTTGTGTCGGGAGGGATATAGACACCTCTTATAGCTTAGTATATATGTTTGTGTGTAATTCCAGTGTAAGGAATCTAGTGTCGTATCAAGAGTCTCGTGCTGTTTAAAGGCACAGTTTCCACTCTTGCGGCACACTCCGAGCCGTATCAGTAGTCTCGGGATGTTTAAAGGCATAGTTCCACTACTGCGACTCCCTAAAAGATTTATTAGTTTCTTCCTGAGCAGTCGTCCAGGAGCCTATCTAATCTTCTTTCGACAAGACATAAGACTAAAAGCCCTGCTTTTCTATGCAGAAATAGTAAACTCTACTGTTGGATTCTTCCATCTGCGATTGTAATGTACTTAACACCTGGTGTCATTTTCTACTTACAGCTGCTAGTTGTATGCCTTATGTCTAGGGGCATTTATTGCTTGTTGTCACTGTGATATGTCGGGGTCATCTTATTGTGTTCGTCTTGCTGGTGTCTTGTTCTAGGTTGGGTTACTAGTTTCTGCTTGAGAAGTCGGCCAGGAGCCTGTCAAATCTTCTTTCGAGAAGACATAAGAATAAATGCCCTGCTTTCCTGTGTAGAAATAGTAACCCTAACACCCTGGGCTCTTCCCTCTATGTTCTTACTGTGCACCCCCAGTACATCTTAATGTTTGTGTTGTGCGCCTTATGCCTATGGTCGTATATTGTTGCAGTTACTCGTTGTGTGCCTTCAGTCTTCTTGTGTTGAACATCGTGGTTGCGTCTTGTTGGTTGTCGAGTGGCGACGTAGAGTCAAGTGTGTTGGTTACTTCTACATGCGCGCACACACCTTAAACAAAAAAAAAAAAAATTGCACCTATTCCCAGAGTTGTTGTCGTAACGAGGAGGACGTTACATATGGTATCAGAGCGGGTTCGACCCACGACTTGGGATTCTCTATGGATTTTGTTGACATGATTATATTTGAATCTTCTGTTGTTGATTGAGTTGATTGTGTGTGTGCAGGTAATCATGGTTAGAAGATGTCGTGGAGGCAGACGACGGGGTGCTAGGGGAGGAGGCATGATGCCTCCAACAAAATCCATGCATTAGGGGTCTGACCCCCAGGGAGGTGAGCAGGTTCTTGGACAGGAGAATATCACAGTTGTCGATGTTGTGGTGATGATGAGATCTTTTCAGTACATGTCCGAGGCGCTGATCAACCGATTGGATAGAGATGAGGCCAGGGCACCAGCACCTGCTAAGGCTCTGTTGCGTGCACCGGCCGTTACAGGTAGCATTCGCCGTGAACTCGAGAAGATAAAATTTCCCGAGTTCCATGGTGCCCCGGACAGTGCATCCACCGAGGCATGGTTGGAGAATATGGAAATGTGCTTCGCACTTCATGATTATACCTCCAACATGAAGGTCTGCATGGTAGTCTTTCAACTGAAGGGGAGCGCTCTTCTATGGTGGAAGATGCTCTTGCCACAGCTGAACATGGTCGTTGAAGACGTGTCATGGGAACTGTTCGAGGAATGGTTCTGAGAGAGGTATCTTTCTGAGGAATTCATTGAGCATCATATCAATGAGTTCAATGCGTTACGACAGGGAGGTCGTACGGTGCCCGAGTATGAGGCACGTTTTATGGAGCTACTCCGGTATGCTCCACACCTGAACATTGAGAAGCTCAAGGTCAACGGGTTCGTGTTTTGCCTTAACGACAGCCTACGTGCAAAGGTTAGGATCTTGATGCCTCAAACCTTGCATGATGCTGTCCAAAAGGCCCTCATAGCAGAAGAGGAGCTTATCAGCAGGGACCAGACCAGGACTCCAATGAGACCTGCAGGGTAGGGTTCATCTGGTACGTCGCAGCAACAAACACCAGCGAGACATACGCTGGGATATCGTGGCTTCTCGAGGGGATACATGTTCACTACACCTCAACGACCGCCACCTCAGCAGCAAACATCTTATCGAGGACCACAACACCACCAACAGTGTCGCCCGCAGTAGCAACAGTTTAGGCCTGTTCAACAGAACAGACCAGGGTTCCAGGCCATTGGGCAGTCATCTTCTACTTTGGGTACCAGGACTACTGGATTGAAGAAGGGGTGTTGGACATGTGGGGAGCCACACTACCAGCGTGACTATCCGGTAGAGAGGGACAGTGTGTCCAGATCAGCCGGACCTGCTACCGTGGGAGATATGGGCAAAGCCCATTGAATTCATGTGGTGGTGAATAACCTCCAGGCAAAGCACCAGTCGACTGTGCTTGAGATGACAGGTACTGTCGCTGACCAGACCCTTAGTATTTTGATAGACCCAGGTGCTACTGAGAGTTTCATTTCTGGTGAAGCGCTAAAAAGGATTAAGGTAAAGGCAGTCGAACATGACAAGTTTAGCTTCGTAGAGATGGCTTTGGGAGCCAAACAGAAGGTTGGAGGAAAGGTTACGGGCTGTACCCTTAACCTGGGAGAGTTTTTCATGAGGGTCAACTTGTACTTCACGATCTTAGGGTCTTATGACATCGTGATTGGTATGGATTGGTTGGAATCGCATGAGGCGATACTCAACTGTAAGATGAAACAGTTAAGCTTGGTCGATGATGAAAGACAAAGACGTGTGATTGTAGGACAGAACCAAGGAGTATCCCTGAGGTTCATCACTTCCTTACATTTACGGAAGAGTGTGCACAAGGGATGCAAGCTTTATGCGATCCTCACGCTAAACGAAAAGGGAGTAGCAGAAGGTCTAGAATACCTTCCAGTGGTGAAGGCATTTTTGGACGTATTTCCAGAGGAGTTGCCTAGGATGCCGCCAGAAAGAGAATTGGAGTTTACTATAGACCTGAAACCAGGGACCGAACCGATAGAAATAAATCCTTATCGGATGTCGACCCCAGAGTTGCAAGAGTTAAAAATGCAACTGAAGGAGTTGCTAGCCCTGGGACTGATACGTCCTAGTGTGTCACTGTGGGGTGCACTAGTTATTTTCATTCAGAAGAAGGACAGATCATGGAGGCTTTGCATTGACTATTGTCAACTGAACAAGGCTACGATCAAGAATCAATATTACTTACCAAGAATTGACGATCTGTTTGATCAAATGAAGGGTGCAACGGTGTTCTCCAAGATCGATTTGCGATATGGGTATCACCAGTTACGGATCAAGGAGGATGACGTCCCTAAGACTGGTTTTAAGACAATATTTGGACATTATGAGTTTACTGTTTTACCATTTGGATTGACAAATTCCCCAGGGGTATTCATGAGTTTGATGAATGGGGTGTTCCACGAGTACTTGGACAAGTTTGTCCAAGTATTCATTGACGATATTTTGATCTACTCTCAAACGAAGGAGGAGCATGACGAGCACTTGCGCTTGGTACTACAGTGTTTGCGAGAGCACAAATTGTATGGAAAGTTGTCCAAATGCTCTTTTTATCAATCGATGATTCACTACTTAGGGCATGTCATCTCCGGCGAAGGTATCGCCATGGATCCAGCCAAGGTTGAGGCTATTATGGAATGGCCTGCACCGACAAATTTCATAGAAGTGCGTAGTTTTATGGGTTTAGCCGGATACTATCGACGGTTTGTCGAGGGATTTTCAAAGATAGCAAGTCTGATCATGGAATTGCAGAAGAAAAACAAGAAGTTTGTTTGGACTGAGAAATGCGTAGAAGCATTTCAAAGCCTTAAAGAGTTGTTGACAACAGTGCCGATACTAAAGGTCCCTGACATGGACGTAGACTTCTTGGTATGCACTGACGCATCCAAAGAAGGTTTAGGCGGAGTCTTGATGCAAGACGGATGAGTGATTACTTACATGTCTAGGAAACTAAGAAGGCATGAGGAGAACTACGCGATGCATGATTTGGAGTTATTAGCCATTGTATATGCCTTGAAGGTTTGGAGACACTACCTAGCTGGATGAAAAATTGAATTAAAGACTGATCATTGTGGACTACAACACATTTTCATGCAAAGCGACCTGAACGTGCGACAATGGCGTTGGTCGAAATTGCTTAGTGAGTACGACTTCAAGATTTCTTACATAAAGGGGACAGTGAATCGAGTAGCTGATGCTTTGAGTCGGGGACCACACATCTTTTCGGTGTTACCTCTTCAGACCAATCTATGAGAGAAGATTCTCACTTTACAGCGTGATGATGACTGGTACAAAGAAGTCAAGGATTTTATCGGAAAAAACACAATGATGGTACCACGATATGAGGGATTTTCTTTTGATAGCGATGGGTTATTGAGGTTTAGAGGTCGGATTTACGTGTTGCCAAACGACGAATTGAGGATGTTGATCCTGAGCGAGGCTCATAGAGAAGTTTACATGGCTCACCCAGGAGTCACGAAGATGAGGGTAGACCTTAAACCCTTATTCTTCTGGAAGGGAATGAAGGCCGACATAGTCAACTTTGTGGTTGATGTCTCGAGTGTCAGTAGGTAAAGGCTGAACATAGACACCCAACAGGATTACTTCAACCGCATGCCATTCCAAAATCGAAATGGGAAGTTATTTCGATGGATTTTATTGTTGGATTGCCACTGATGGCAAGGAGACATGAATCGATTTTTGTAGTAGTAGACACTCTGACGAAGACTGCTCACTTTATTCCTGTGTGTACGATGTATCAGGCACCTGACATAGCGAGAGTTTTCATCAGTGAGATTGTGAGGCTGCATGGCATGCCTAAGAGGATTATAGCCGATCGAGGATCAGTGTTTACTGGACGATTTTGGACGAGTTTCCAAGAGGCCTTGGGAACTCAACTTAACTTTAGTACTGCATATCACCCAAAGACTGACGGATAGATGGAACGAACGAACCAAACCTTGTAAGACATGTTGCGCATGTACGTGATGGACCAACAAAAACATTGGGAGGAATTCTTGCCTCTAGTAGAGTTCGCTTATAACAATAGTTACCATAGCACCATTAAGATGGCGCCTTTTGAGTTCCTTTATGGGTGACCGTGTCGGACGCCCCTGAGTTGGGATCGGCTTGAGGACAGGGTCCTGGTGGCACTAGAAGCGATCCAAGAAATGGAAGAGCAGATGCAAAGCATAAGACAAAGTATCAAGGAAGCGCAGGATCGGAAGAAGAGTTATGTCGATGCGCACCGAGTCGATTATTGTTACGAGGTCGGCGATAGAGTATTCTTGTGGGTTAAACCGCATAAGAGTTCGATCAAGTTTGTAAAGGAAGCTAAAATCTCTCCTAGGTTCGTGGGACCTTTCGAAATTGTGGAGAGAAAGGGGCCCGTGGCCTATCGACTAGCCTTGCCTAATTCTTTGAGGCGTATGCACAATGTTTTTCATGTATCTGTTTTGAGACATTATGTTAGTGATCCTACACACGTGATTGACATGAGTTCCTTACAGGTATCGGATGAGGGAACTCTCACGGCTGAGCCAGTCCACATTTTAGATTAGCGCGTTCAACAGTTACGATGTCGAATGGTAGATCAGGTCAAGGTCCAGTGGGATAGTTATAGTCTGCACTCGGCGACCTGGGAGGACGCATATGATATGCGCCAACAGTTTCCATTTTTGTTTGATAGATAGACTTATGATACTGTGGTACTTATGATATTGTGGTACATTATTTAGCATTTATACTAAGAAACTTCGGGATGAAGTTTAGACCAAGAGGGGGTGTATGTAACATCCCGCTCTGGTGCACTTACAAAACTTATTCTTTGAGGACACTTGCTCGCAAGTGATCTGGACTTTTCTGATATTAATACATTTATGCTTGATTATGATGCATTCTGATAGACGACATGATGTTTTACTACTTGATGTAGATAGGTGTTGCTGACTCAGTTTCATTGAGTGTGCAGGGTTTTGGACCTTGAGGATGTAGAGGCATCGGTGGAACCCCCTTGGACTCCGGATTGAGTCAGGGAGTGGGCTATTTGGGTTGATTCATTTACGGTGATATTGATTTGTTTTGATGATATGATATTGATTTTATGATATGTTGTTGACATGTTCTGACATGATGGTTGATGATGCAAGCTGACGATAGCTTGCCGACCAGACTCACATATGGAGTAAAGGGGCCACACACGATTTCCAGAGAGGTTGAGGGAGAGGTGTGGAAAGAATCCCTGCCACAGCCTACTAGCACTCCCACCATGGCTCGAACTGTAGGTTAACGATTACCTAGTTCGAGAGGATCCACGATGTCGTGAGGGCAGACTGCGATAGTCGCTCACGATGATTCTAAGGGGCATGAAATAATGCGGGGACCTTATTGCTTAGAGCCCTTAGTCTCCCACAAGTTCATCTGGCGGAGTGTTGACTCCAGGGGTTATAGATGTCTACCAATAAGTCAAGTTGGCGAGTGGCACCCTTGGAGCACGTGGTGCATCCTGAAGGGCACGTCACGCAACAGAAAGAAACAAGGTAAGTGGCACCCTTGGATCACGTAGTGCATCCTGAAGGGCACATCACATTGATGGTGGTGATGAGACAAACCTAGATGACCCTAAAGACCTTAATGCCTGAAGAAATTCTCAAATGACTCCCCTAATTAATTGTCGCCCAGTCCAAATCTAACCTAAATTTAAAACATCTCTAAGATAAAAAATTTATAAGCCCTAAGAACAT
>JZKD02S1731310.1:458921-470727 GCA_000966675.3 Picea glauca
AAAAAAATAAACATAAGGGCGTAAACTAAAACCCTCCTAAGTGTTAGTTAAAGTCTTCTTAAATTAAAAGGGGGTAAAGTAATGAGGGAGATAAATTAATTGAAACCCATGGTTTGTAAATGATAAAGAAGAAATAAAACTAATTAAAGTGTGGAAGTATACAAGTTAGGATTTTAAATATATATTGAAAAGACTATTAAGCGCATTTATCATTTTGGGTTTAACAGAAAAAAAAAGGAAAAATATATATATATATATATAAAATAAAAAATAAAAAGAGAGAAATAAATAATAGAAATAAGGAAACATGTAATAAAGGAAACTTAATAATGGAAAGTAGGGGACCTAGGGTAAAAAGCAAAAAGGAATCAACAATTAAGAAGTTACTAAAAATCGGCAACTTCATTTTAGGAAAGTTATTAAAAGCATGAGAGGGGATCTAGGAACCCTAAGAGTAATTTTAGGAGCGACTATAGGGGGGGTGAGGGAAATGAGTCTTTTAATTATTAAAAAGAAATTAATTTTTGGAGAAACATGGGGGATGAGTGACACTTGGACGGTAGAGAATTTTTAGAGGATTGTCTTTAAAAATTAAATTAATAATGATTTAGGAAAGTAGATGGGTCTCAAATTTCTATAAAAGAAGGGGAAAAGAAGGCAGAAAGGATGAACGGTGAGCATAACGTTACGTTGCCAGATTGTGGCTTGACTGGTTGCTTGTGAGGAGTTGGGAATTTCCCAGCTGTATTGGAGTGGTAGCTCAGCCTTGGAGGCGAGCTGAGAAGCTAGTCTTATCTCTGGATCTTGTGTGGCCCCTTTGCGGCTCGTGGGGCTAAGGGGGAAGCAAAGTACCCCTAGAAATTGGATGTGAGGTACCGATGAAGTAGCTACGGTCGGCAAGCAGGAGCGGCCAGGAGCGCGGGACAACAACCGAGGTGCGGACATCAATCGAGGCGGTCAAAAGAGAAAAGGTACGTGCATGATTCAGTAGAGTAGAATGCATTAGGTTATGATTAGATCTGCTTATGTAATGGAAATCTAAACGAATGAATGTTTACTTTCAATCGATGTTGGTTATCATTGGGCTAGATGGTTGTGCTTTAATTGATTACATCCAATGGATTGTTGTGTTTTAAATGTTGCTGCAAAATTTTACTGCGTCACCTTGAGTAATCCTTCCTCCTTGTAAATTTATTTTCTTCTCCATCCCCTACGGCTAAATTCACTGTGTATTGTGTTACTGAAAAACTCCGTCAGCAATTTTGTTAGGAATGCTTACTGTGATGTAGTTCTGAAAATTTGTTTGGTTAAATCGTTAATGAATGTGGATTTCTGGAATTTTTGTTTTTATATTTCGTTGATGTTGTTGATGATAGTGACTCATTTTTGGGGAAAGGATTTACTGTGTGGGTTTTCTTTGGTGTTATTGGGCATTTTTATTATATACAGTGGGCATAATTATATTGAGCATTCTGCATTCGATTTGGCACCCCTGGAGATTGTTTTGGCATTCTGCATTCTGGTTTTCAATTCGGTATTCATGAACTTCGATTTGGAATTTGCATTATGTGGCTGAGAATTCATGAACTTTGATTTGGCATTTTCATTCTGTGGCTGAGCATTCATGAACTCCGATTGGGATTTTTCATTCCGGGTTGAGCATTCTGCATTTCGATATGGAATTCCTGGAGATTGATTCGGCATTCTGCATTTGGATTTCAGTTCTGCATATTTGGATTCGAATTGCCATTTTGGGAGCCCGATTGGGCATTTTTCATTCCAGAATTCATTTATGCATTCATAAATTCAATTGGGCATTTGCCTTCTGGGTTTGGGCATTGGGCATTCTGGATTCGATTGGTATCCATGGACTGTTGAATTCATTTACATCTGTGTATGGGCATTTTTTTAATTTGCTGGGCTGAAATCCTCTCTGTGGGCGAATGGGGAGAAGGACCATTGAACTATCTCGTGTATCCTTTAAATCTCAGCGACTTACCCTTAAAATTTTCTGCACGGTGGGGGAATGGTAATCCCGTGTGTATCTCTTGCCCTACGTTTTTTTTTTCTGGTAATTAAAACCTCTGCATTTAAGTGACTTTGACAATTCATTTATAAGACTAAACTCTTAATATTTATTTTTCTTAAAAGTGACTTTGTCATTCCACCTAAACCCTTAACTTTTCAATGCTATAAAATACAAGATTACATAATCTAAACAATACATAGTGACAAACGAAATGCATTATGACACAATGGTGGTGTAATACTATCATTTCACGCCTCTAAAGACTATTCCAATTTATTATAACAGAACAATCCTCAATGATTGATAGATAGAAACGTTTACAATATTTGAGTCCTCTTAAATTCAAGTGAGTAGCTCAACGTTTTCTTCGAGTACTTGAAAGGGGTCCTTTACTTTTTGTACGAATGGCCTTGCTGAAAACTGTATAAACTAATGTTTGCAGGTTGGTTTAAATTGACGTTATGGCATGATTTTCGGATTGACTTAGTTACTGCTATTCTGTGGATTCTTTCTAATATAGATGCAATAGAAAAGGTAATCTTGATTGCGGTACTAATATGGTTTTCGGATAGTATGGAAGTATGCGACTTCAGATTATTTTAATAGTAATTGTAAGCAATAGAAATGCAATATTAAAATGCAGTGTTAATCTAGTTTAGAGGAGTTGTGGAAACTGACAAATATAAACTGCAATGCTAATCTGTTATTCAATTATAAACTACCATGCTAATCCGTTAATTTGACAATTATAAACTACCATGCTAATTTGAAAATTATAGACTGCAATGTAAATCCGTTATGTAGTGTTAATCTATTATTCAATTGACAATTATAAATTGTAATATAAAATGCCATGTCAAAATGCGGTATTAATGAGGGTTATGGAGTTTGTTGCATTGCAACTTGTTGTGACTTAACTAGTTGTATAAAATACGAACGTAAGGTGCAAGACAAGTGAAGCATTAATATTTTTTTAGGGAAGGTCTGTAGTCATGTGACATGTTGTTATTCTAATGGAAAATGTAAAATGCTATATTAACATGTAAAATTAACATTGTTTGAGGAGGGAGACTCCTTGTTTTAGGCGGTGGTGCAATTCATAGGGGTAATGAATTTTAATATATTCTTGAATTACGTCAAGCAATGTTCTTGTGATAAATAAAAAGTAGGGTTAGTTAACCTATAATTGTACTGTTGATTGCCATCTAATTTGCCAAGTTACGGTAACATTGTAATATGGCCTTGGTATTTTTACTGTAATTAAGGTTATGATGATGTGGAAGGAGTAATGCCTCTGAGTTATATTGTTGAATTATGCAAGGGTCATGATAAGACCATACAAACTAGAATGAAATTTAGTGTTAGATATCTTATGAAAAATAATGGCTTGTGGTCTCATCACCAGGCGATTGATTCTTTAGTTAATGATGATTGCATAATATGAGGTTTACTGATCTAAGGAACATAAATTACTTTGAGTTTAGTAAATGAGTAAAGTTGTTGAATTTAAATTAATGTTGAACTTGGGTGTTCGTTGTCGGAGCCCTTCTTGTCGTGCGCCTTCCATAAAGGACGTAGTCATCCTTCTTGTTTATGTTGTACTTGATAGTATTCAGTGGGTTGTTGGGTCGGTTATGTCGGGCGAGATATAGACACCTCTTGTATCTTAGTATATATGTCTGTGTGTAATTCTGGTGTAAGGAATCTAGTGCCGTATCAAGAGTCTCGGGCTGTTTAAAGGCATGGTTTCCACTCTTGCGACACACTCTGAGCCGTATCAGTAGTCTCGGGATGTTTAAAGGCGAAGTTCCAATACTGCGACTCCCTAAAATATTTATTAGTTTCTTCCTGAGAAGTCGGCCAAGAGCCTGTCTAATCTTCTTTCGAAAAGACATAAGACTAAAAGCCCTGCTTTTCTGTGCAGAAATAGTAAACTCTACTGTTGGATTCTTCCATATGTGACTATACTATACTTAACACCTGGTGTTGTTTTCTGCTTACAGCTGCTAGTTGTACGCCTTATGTCTAGGGGCATTTATTGCTTGTTGTCACTGTGATATGTTGGGGTCATCTTGTTGTGTTCATCTTGATGGCGTCTTGTTCTAGGTTGGGTTACTAGTTTCTACCTGAGAAGTCGGCCAGGAGCCTGTCTAATCTTATTTTGAGAAGACATAAGACTAAATGCTCTGCTTTCCTGTGCAGAAATAGTAACCCTAACACCTCGGTCTCTTCCCTCTGTGTTCTTACTGTGCACCCCCAGTACGTCTTAATGTTTGTGTTGTGCGCCTTATGCCTATAGTCGTATATTGTTGCAGTTACTCATTGTGTGCCTTCAATCTTCTTGTGTTGAACATCGTGGTTGCGTATTGTTGGTTGTCGAGTGGAGACGTAGAGTCAAGTGTGTTGGTTACTTCTACACGTGCGCACACACCTTAAACAAAAAAAAAAAATTGCACCTGTTCCCAGAGTTGTTGTCGTATTGAGGAGGACGTTACAGTAGGAGTCCTACTAGGTGATGGTGGTCGTCTTTCACTTGTTGACACTCTAGGCATTTGGCGATGAAATGGACTACATCATGCTTCATGCCTACCTAGAAGAAGAGCTTCCTCATATCTGCGTACATCTTCTTCACACCCGGATGTGAAAAATAAAGTGCTCTATGGGATTCCTTCAGTATGATGCTTCGAATATCCCCATTCTCAGGGATGTACATCCTTCCTCGATATCTTAATAGTCTGTCTATTTCTAGACTATATCCTTCATACTTTGGGTCTAACTGCCTCCCACTCTGGAGGTTTGAAGTAACCTTTAAATACCAACTATCTCATTGGAGTTGTGTCAACACATGTTCCCTCAGATTGGCCTTTAAGGTTACCAAGGAGAAGATACATGGTCTCCTACTCAAGGCATCTGCGACCACATTTTAAATTACCTTGATGTACGAAATACCAAAATCATACTCACTCATAAACTCACTCCATCACCTTTTCCTGGCATTCGGATATCTTTGAGTGAAGAGATGTTTTAAACTTTGATGGTCTGTTTTGAGCTCAAAGTTTTGCCCCATAAGATAGTGCCTCCAAATTTTTAGAGCTAGCATTACAGCTGCCAACTCTAAATCATGAGTCACATATAACTCTTCGTGATTCTTCAACTTCCTTGATGCATAGGTTATCACTCTTCCATCCTGCATTAGCACGACCCCCAACCCTTGCTTCGAGGCATCTGTGTAGACCTTGAAGTCCTTTTCCATATCCGACACTCGTAGAATTGGCGCACTGGTTAGTAACCTCTTCAGCTCAATGAATGCACTATCACATTATTCTATCCATTCATACCTGACCCCCTTGCATTGTAAAGTGGTGATGGGTTTCGCTGTTTTTGAGAAACCTTCCATAAATCTCCGGTAATAACCTACTAGCCCCATGAATCTTCTCACCTCATGGGCATTTTTCGGCACTGGCCACTCCATAATGGCCTTTACCTTTTTTGGGTCCACAAAGATTCCTTCACCGAAAATGATATGACCTAAATAGTGGATCTCTTTCTAGAAGAAGGAACACTTCGACAGCTTCCCATACAATTTGTTCTCTCTAAGGCAGGACAACACTATTTGTAAGTGTTCCTCATGTTTTCTTTCATTCTTGGAATAGATGAGGATGTCATCTAAAAAGACTTGTACAAAACGGTCTAAGTACTTCCAGATTATGTCGTTCATGAGGCTCATGAATACTGTTGGTGCATTGGTCACTCCGAAAGGTACTATAACAAACTCGTAATGTCCAAACAGAGTTCGAAAGGCAGTTTTTGGGATATCACCTTCCTTAATCCTTAACTGATGATACGCTGATCGCAAATCAATCTTTGAGAATACCGCTGCTCCTTTCATCTGATCGAAGAGGTCATCTATTCACGGCATCGGGTACCTATTTTTCACTATAGCATGGTTCAAGTCCCTGTAGTCTATACACAGTCATAAGGATCCATCCTTCTTCTTTACAAAAATTACCGGTGCACCCCAAGGTGAGACACTGGGACTTATTAGCCCTAAGTCCAGTAACTCTTTCAACTGCATTTTCAATTCACAAAGTTTCGGCACTGTCATCCGATACAGAGTCTTGGAGATCAGTTCTGCACTAGGTTTTAGCTCAATAGTAAAATCAAGCTCCCTCTTAGGAGGTAACCCTAGTAAATCATTTAGAAAAACCTCCTGAAATTCTGACAATACCGGGTACTGATCCAATGAGGGTCCCTTCCTTTCATTCACTGCTTCCACTACATACAATCGACACCCTTGTCTCAAGCATCACTTAACCTTCATAGTTGATATAAATCATAACGACACTTTTCTCTGTACACCCTGGATCTCTACTGGTCTTCCTTCATCGTCGACACAAAGAACCCTCTTTGCGAAACAATCTACCAAAGATTGGTGAGTTGCTAACCAATCCATTCCAATGATTAGATCATATGCCCCAAGAGAAGTGACGTATACCTTAAACCTAGTAGTACACACTCCCAGGTCTACTATACAATTATCAACACTAGGTCCTACTGCTTGTTTTTCCCCCGAAGCCATATCGATTTGTTTAAATTCATCATGCTTGTAGGATACCAACCCACTATTTTCTATTGCAGATGGTGAAATGAAACTATTTGTCGCACCAGAATCAAACAAAATCTTATCATTGATATAATTTAGCGTACCTAATGATTCTACCACCGTGGATTGATGTTCTGCCTGGCGATTATTAACCGTTGCGTAAATCCAGTGGCTGCTACTTGCTCTCCCCATCGGTTCCTTTCCTTCTCTATGCACAAACCCTGATTGTAACTCTAGGCAGTCATGCTAGTAATGGGGTCCTCCACACCCCCAACAGGTAACACAAGTTTGAACCTGTGCACTATTATGTGACTGTCTCTGAAATGAGTTCCTTCCCTTGGAACCCCTGCCCCTACTAATTGTTCCCCAAGATGGTCGTGAACCTGTCTGCGTCACTGGCGATGAATGAGATGCTGCACTTGTGGCCATTGAAATCCTTGCGGCTACTGTCCTTGGAGTGGCTCTATTACCATATGATGGTGGCCTTGAGCCCCCTCCCATGGGAAATGTCCTAGGGGCCTTCCCGACGATTCCAGGACAATGCGGAAAGGTCGACCTCATACCTCCATTCAAGTTCATGTGTTCCCCTATGTAACACGCATTTTCCACTGCTTCTGCTACTGAATACTGGTGGAATGGAATGAAAGGGCTCGACGATTGTCTTGATGAATTGTGTGTAAGGTCTCATGAGCATGACGCTTGGATAATCATAGATTATTCTTCAGGCTAGTACCTTGTTATTATTGATAATTAAACTATTTATATGTGAATTTATTTGTAAAAGGGATATGTGTGGCATGTTAGTGTTATTTCTCTTCTTAAGGCACATCGCTTGGTGGGTGGTCTTGGGTTCAAAACCCATGGGCCTTCTAAAATTTTTAATTAACCTAAATTATCTTTAAATTAATCTACCCTAAATTAACCTAAATTATAATTTACTGTAACCACTTAATTAACTTTAAATTAATTAAATTAAATTAAATTAACCTAAATTATCTTTAAATTAATTTAAAGTTAATTATCTTTACACTAAAATAATAAAAAAAAATTAAACGAACACACACATAATTTATAAAAAAAAACTTAAAATTAAAAAAAAATCGAAATAATTTAAAAACAAGTGCGGGTATGCATGGATTCCATGTGCCCGCCTTGCTTCCTCCAATGCCTTCCTTTCTAAACCCTAACTCTACATTTCCTGTCATTTTCTTTTGGCTACGTGGTCGGCCGCCATGGTCGTTCCCTCTGCATTTTTTTTTGTTCTCTCACTGAAATGGTACATAATCAGTTCTTCCTTGGTCTCCTTCCTCGATTATCAGGTGATGGCTTATATTGTTGCTTGGTGAAATATTTGTGCGCTGGTGTTTAGTGCTTATGCTTGGGTTAGTTTCAAATTTTTACAAAGGCTTCATCGTTGGCTCCTCCTCCTTGACAACTTGGTGTTCGGCACAGGGCTTTGTGTTAAATGGTAGGTGTTGGGCTATTTCCAGGTAATGTTAGGTATTATTTATTTTTTTTTATTTCTTTTTTTTACTATTTTCTTAGTTTTTACCCATTCGCCACATACTATCCAGATAATATTAGGACAGTACATTATATTCCAGGCAGACTTCACAATTTCCTTGAAGCTATTTTCTTCAATGCGTCCATGGAAGTCACTACTTATCTGTCATGCACAGTCAAAATTTATTTTCTATCTATTATTTTTCTCTCTTGGAGTTTTCTCTTTTTGCACCTAGGCAGCCCTACCATTTTGTTACCAAATATTTATCCTCCACTGCAATTTTTCTCTCTCTCGACTTGGGCGGCCTTACTCTCTTTGCAATAAGTCTGCCATACATTTATTCCCTAATACATTTTCTCCAGCTGCTATAGGAGGAAGATTCCACCCAAAGTAGTACTAATAGGTCACTTGTGTTCCTTGAGCTTTACTTTGCAAGGCACAGATAACTTTTCAATAGGCGTTGCCACTTCCAGGTAAAATATTGCAGTTGTTTTCACAGATTTCATTCATTTTGAACATCTTTGTACTGTAAGGCTTTGTTGTCCAAATTCCTGTTGCATATCCTCTTTTTTTTGGCAAATTTCAGCAGCAAAACAGGGTTTCATCCTGTCAAATTTGGTAAATTTTCGTAGAAGTTCAGCATCTATAAATGAGTTAAAAACATTGTGCCCGTTTCCATGAATTTCACCATTTTAGGTTTTCCTAGATTAATTGGCTTCATTCTAGCCTAATTTATGAGAAAACATTGCAAATTTATGATAAAACTTAATTTTTCATCAGTTTTGACCCTGAAATGACTTCGTATGATGCAAATTAGGGATAATATTCTACTATTTTAAAGCTATCTTTCGACAGTTTTGACCCGAAATGACTTCATTTGATGTAAATTAGAGATAATAGTTCTTCCATTTTTGATCATCTTTTAGTGATATCCTGTCCGCTCCAAATTTCCTACCTTAACATTTGATACTCAACAAGTTGCTTCATTCACAGAAAATTTACTTGGCAGATTTACAGTCTATCTCTAGAATTCATCCTTTTTCGCATAGTTGGTAAGATATTTCCTTCACCAAGAGCCAGTCGCCAGGAGGTCATTTTTGATAGCTTCTAGTCAAACCAACAGTCAATGCCTTGCATCAATGCCCGTACTCAACGCCAGATGTAGATGTCGTTACTCAATCCATGTAGCGATGCCAGTCATAGCTGGACTTTGGGCTACTCGACTTTGATACTCAGATGTGCTACTCAGCTTGGTTACTTGGCATTGAGCTCCTAGGCTGGGATGAAAAGAGTCTTTGTCGGGAGATCATCGATAGCCGCTGATATCAGTTCAATATTTATACTTTCTTGCATAGTCTAGTGAAATATTTTCTTTTGTCTGGGTCGAAGCAACGTACACTTTCTGCATTTTGCAGTCCCAATGTTTGGTTTTAGAAAGGATTTATTTTTTTATGATATACCAGTATCAAAACGTTTTCGAATTTTCAATATTCAACTCTCTGACAAGTCGTTTGTCTATTTTGCTGGTCTACAGCTCCTGCTTTCTTCTTGGAAACTTTATTTTATACCGGGTGTCTATGGAGTTCTAGTTGGCTTCTCTTATCAACTGAATGTCTTTTTTATTCGTAGAATCAAGGAAATATGTCATATATATCTAGGGATATGTTTTATCCCAAACTGAGAAGAAAAAAATCCATATACTATACAGGTGTTGATATTATTGGGTTTTGCATTGGCGAAATAAGACTTCAGATTAAGGGCTAAACTATCTTTCTTGCCATGTAATTTGAACAAAAAATGGTTCCTTCCTATCTGTTTCAGTTTCCTGAAGTGATGGCATCTACTGTGGCTCATATTTATTTATTTTTCCATTGCTTTCAAGAGGACAATCAAATTCTGGCTCAAGGCGAAACATCACCACAGAAATAGTGAATCCAACTTTGGGTCGGCAGTTCCAGGGGGTCTGATATATATTTTTTTATATATGCCCATATTTCCATCAAAACCCAGGTTTGATAATAAATAGCACAGATCCATCTAAAC
Source organism: Picea glauca (assembly GCA_000966675.3). Lineage (NCBI taxonomy): Eukaryota > Viridiplantae > Streptophyta > Pinopsida > Pinales > Pinaceae > Picea > Picea glauca. The sequence goes on from JZKD02S1731310.1 coordinate 469,101, forward strand.
CCCGGGTCTGATATGCCCCTCGAGTTTGCATATCTTTCAACCTATGTAACCCACGAGGCATCAGCTTTTGTCACGATGGCAGTGCATTTCCTTCATCTCCAAGATTTCTACTGGCTTGTATGGTTGTTTGGGCAGATCCTTAGTTCAACGTGGCTTTGTATTTTTGCTAGACGCATCTTTTCTATGCTTCATATTCTCATTTGAAAGTAGGAGAGATATCTAACTCATTTGTGTAACAACCCTAGCTGTATTCATATTTCACTTGTTTTACTTTGGTAAATTTGTTTTTACATTTCAATATGTATTTCATTTTTATATATTTAGATTTTTTTATATATAAGCAAAATAATAGTGCGTTTGGTTTGCAGGTTAGGTGGGACTGGAGCTAGAGCTTAGAGCTTAGGCCCTCATGCCCAGATTTCAAACAAAAATCTCTGATACCATGTGTAGTGGCCATATTAATTTAACATCAAATAATTAATCAAACAAAACAATAACTTCTACTTGATTTATGAAACTCGATAAATTCTTATAAATTCAACACATACACATATAAATTGATCAACGAATAATAAAATTCATAACAGTATAAACAAATTTCTAATTTAAATACCTGGGTCTGATGCTAACCCTCCATTTTCTGCTTGTCTTGTTGACCTTCCTTCTGCTACCTTGCCCAACTTGAATCCATGGACCAACTCTGCCCAAAACCAAGTTTCCACCCTGCCAACTAGGACAACTACCTAGCTTCAGGATACCATATGGATATCCTGGCCCCGGTGCCCAAAACCCCTAGCAAACTGGTGCCCCCTGTATTAATCCTTCCCGACTACAGAACTCAACTCCTGTGCAAATCCAAGAGAACCCTCCCCAAAACGCCTGTAGCATCCTCCCGTGCCTTTGTAAACCTCCTCCCTTCAAATCCCTCCTTCACCACCCTTTCACGTCATTTACTTCCTTACCTACACATAGTTAATGCCCCTTATCCAATTATTTATTATTTTATCCTTTCATATTTATTATCTTATCTCATATTTAATGTCCTATCCCTTCCCGAATATGTAATTCTTTAACACATTAAACTTATTAACCCCTTTAATTCTTTACTTAATTAATTAATGAGTCAATTAATAATTAATTAGTCCTTGGCATACATGAACAAGTAATTAATAATAATTAATTAGTTAATATTACTTAAGAAATAATTATTGTTTAGCTAACCTTTAGAATAGTTATATTATTAAATTAATTATAATTAATAATCCTATACATCTATTTAAGCAGGGTCGTTACAGATATACCGCTGTAAGCCTGTACCAATACATTTGAACCATGCATCAACCATGAATCAACCTATACCTCAACCTGTAATCACCTTGTACCATAAATACGTGCATCAACCATGCACCAAACTGTAATCAACCTGTACCATAAAAAAGTTCATCAACCATGCACCAACCTGTAGTCAATCTATACCATAAAAAAGTGCATCAACCATTCACCAACCTGTAGTCAACTTGTACCATAAACAAGTGCATCAACCATGCACCAACCTGTAATCAACCTGTACCATAAACAAGTGCATCCAACCATGTACCAAGTATGTACCAATCATGTGTCAACTACT
>JZKD02S1731310.1:493373-505295 GCA_000966675.3 Picea glauca
AACCACTTTGATTACTTTGACCTTTTGGGGCTTCTAGATGACATATGAGGGTCCTCCAACTTTGTAAGGCCATAACTCTCAAACTGTGAGGAGTTATGTGATGTTCTACATACCAACAGAAATGGAATGACATGTACTATCCATATAGAATAGTATTATCTGAAAATATATCATAACTCATACAGTTGCCCATCAAACAAACTTGGGTCCATTACCCAAACCTGGGGTCTCCAACTTCTCATGGCCATAACTCTCTAACCGTGAGAAATTATGTGACATTCCACATACCACCAGGAATGAAATGACAACTATCCATATAGGATATTTTCCCTGACAAAATCACTTTCCTTCATCTCATTATTCCACAATTAAGCATGGGTTCTCCTACTCCACAAAGAGTCTTCCCATGAGGGCTTTCACCATAAGAGGACCACTTCGGAGTTCATCCATATTTACTTCTTATCAACAATTAAAAAGCAATAATGAGTCATATTTACATCAAACAAGTTTGGGTCCATTACCCAAACCTTTGTGCTACGGGTATTTCTTCAAGGGTTGACATCAATGACAACCAACCTTAATGAACAATAACCTAAATAACAACATTTACAATCTTAAAGTAGAATTATATCATTATAACACTTATGAACAATTAAATCTCAGCATGTAGTCCAGTTATATTGTCTGAACCAATAATTCTAGTTGTTTGTTATCATTGAGAAGGAAACTGCTAACTACTAACATCGTTGTCGCAATATAAGAAGGCAATTAACATAGCAGTTACCTAACAATTAAATTAGCAATAACAAGGCCATTTACATCACTGTTATCATAAAAATTAATAAAGAAATAACAAGGCGATTAACATGTTGATTAACATAGCAATTAATATAACAATAACAGGGAAATTACATGACTGTTAACATAACAATTAATATCTCAATAATAAGGCAATTTCATATTGTTTAACCATTTAACTCGCTGCAACAATTAATAAAAAAGAAGGAATTTGATGATCATTAACTCACGATAGAAAATAACATGGCAATTAATAAGGCAATAATATAGGTTTTATCATTGCAATTAATATGGTAATTAACAGTAAAACGCAGGCAACATTTAAGGCAAACTGGTGTCCAATCCAGCAATCGTAGTCAACCATTTAAAGTGGAAAAACGTGGTCACAGCAGTAGCAAAACACAGTCCCCGTTAATGGTGAATTGTTGTGCCATACCTCAGCAATCACAAGCTACCAATTAATTACAATTCATGGGTATTTAACAACTCAGTCCATCGTTTGAAAGAAAAAACGTGGGCATTTAAAACAACAATATCCATCTCATTTGGAAGAAACAATATGGGCATTTAAAATAGCAAACTCAGTCTGATTTGTAAGAAAAAATGTGGGCATTTCAAATGACAATCTCTGTCTCATTTGAAATAAAAAACGTGGGCATTTTAAACGAGAAATTCAGTCTCATTTGAAATGAAAAACGTGGGCATTTTAAACGACAAATCTCTATCTCATTTGAAAGAAAAAATGTGGGCATTTTAAAAGGAAATATCTGTCTCATTTGAAAGAAAAAGCTTGGGCATTTAAAACAACAAACTCAGTCTCATCTAAAATAAAAAACGTGGGCATTTTAAACAACAAACTCAAACTTATTTGAAAGAAAAAACATGGTCAATTTAAACGACAAATCTCTGTCTCTTTTGAAAGAAAAAATGTTTTTCCATTTCCAGGATACTAATACAAAATGAAAATATGAATTAATTCATTTTTCCATTGCCATAATACCAATACAAAATGCAGACATGAATCAATTCGTTTTTCCATTGCCAGAATACCAATACAAAATGCATACATGAATCAATTCATTTTTCCATTTCCAGCATACGAAAACAAAATGCAGACATGAGTCAATTCATTTTTTTTCATTTCTAGAATACCAATACAAAATGAATACAATAGTAAGAGAACCGAAAGGATCCAACCAGCCAAGGACAACAACGGAGGTAGATGACTGATAGGTTCGTTCTTCACTCATCATCCTGGCACAAAAAAGCAGGGCATTGAGATCCATAGTTCTATTAATGTTGAAGTGATGACCATAGATCAGGCTCCTGGCTGACTGGTCAGGCAAGGACTGATGATCTATGGATGAAGGGAAAACAACCACAATGGTCACAATTAATACACCACAGGGCGGTCAAGACATGCAGGGAAACGAAGGCCATGGGAGTCAATCAATCATCAAGCTAGGTTATACAAATTTCAATCAACAATCTAGACAATCAATATACTTACCCAATTAACAATCAGTTCCCAAGCATAAATCCTACAACAATATACCATACAAAATGAAGAAAATGTATCGTCGCCTGATTTCCTTCTCTAAGTTGAAGTCTCGTGCTCTCCATGCAACTCCCAATTCCCGAATGATGAGACTTCACCGGTACCTCCCAACCAATTCTAGGGGTACTCTTCTTCCCCCTTAGCCCCCTGAGCCACAAAGGGGTCACACACACTAACCAAAGAATCAACTAGCTCCCAGCGTGCCTCACAAGGACAAACTACCACTCCTCACCGAGATGGGTATCCCAACTCCCATAAGCTAAGTCAGTAAGATATTTCTTCAGTGTAACATTACACAAATAGAAGAGAAATCCTTCATCCTTCTCCTCCCTTCATTATATAGAGTTTCAAAGTCCCTTACCTTCCTAAAATCCCATTTAAATTAATGTTTAAAAATTGATTCCTAAAAATTTATCCCCGTACAAGTGTCACCCATCCCCTTCATTCCTCCACAAATTTATTTATTTATTTAATTAATTTCTCTTACTTCCCTCACCCACCTAGAGTCACTCCTAGAATCACTCCTAGGTGTCCCCAAATTCTCTTACAGGTTTTAATGACTTTCCCCGTTATCAATTCGCTAGTTTTAAATTAGAAAGTTCTTAATGGTAGATACCTTACTAAGTTTGACTTTCTGCTTTTTCCCTTGTGTTTCCCTTTTCTTCTTATGTTTCCCTCTTTTCCTAATTTACTAAATATTTTAGATTTCCCTCTTTCCTCTTTTTATTTAGGACTCAAATTGGCAGGTGTGGAAATTAGCCCCCTTTTTCCTTTTTTCCTTTTTAGTTAATAATTTTAAATTATCAAAAAATAATAAAACAATTATTTCCCCCATTTTTTAAATTTTACCATAACAGATTTTTATGATTCATTTAAATTGCTTACCCCCTTCTTGTTACAAGAATTAATGAAGACTATAATTATTATTTATGTTTTTTTTATTTTTATTTTATATATATATATATATATATATATATATATATATATATATATATATATATATAAAGTTTAAATTTTACCACTAGCATAATTTAGACCTAGACGTTAAATTTTCGTGTTGGGCAACATTTTATTAGGGAAATTGTTTTGAAAATTCTTATCACGGTATTCATCCTAAGGCCATCTAGGTTCATTCATTTATCATTAACAATGCAACGTGCCCTTCAGGATGCACTAGGTGCTCCAAGGGTGCCACTCGCCTCATCCGTTCCCTTGCATGACGTTCCCTTCAGGATGCACCACGTGCTCCAAGGGTGTCACTCACCTCTTCTATTCCCTTGCGTGACATTCCCTTTAGGATGCACCATTTGTTCCAAGGGTGCCACTCGCCTCTTTTGTTCCCTTGCACGACATACCCTTTAGGACACACCACGTGCTCCAAGGGTGCCACTCGCCTCTTGACTAACTTGGTAGACATCAAAAACCCCTGGAGTCAATACTCCGCTAGGTGAACTTGTGGGAGACTAAGGGCCTCTAAGGAATAAGGCCCCCACCTTATTGCGAGCCACTTAGAATCATCATGAGCGACTATCGCAGTCTGCCCTCATGGCATCGTGGGTCCTCTCAAACTAGGTAAATGTTAACCAACAGTTCGAGCCACTGCTGGAGTGCTATAAGGATGTGGCAGGGCTATTGTCCATACCTCTCCCTCAACATATCTAGTAGTCGTGCATGACCCCTCTACTCCACATGTGAGTCTAGTCTGAAATCTATCGTCAACCTGCATCATCAATGAATCATGTCAGAAATATATCCATAATCATATCATCTAATCAAAGGCATTAATATCACATATAAAACAATCAAACCCCAATGGTTCACTTCCCGACTCGATCCAGAGTCCAAGGGGTTCCATCGATTCCTCTGCATCCTCGAGCTCCAAAATCCTGCACACTCAGTAAAACCGAATCAATAGCACCTGTCTATGTCAATGCAGTAAAACAACATGTCATCAACCCATAACACCTCATAATCAAAATCAATGTTTTAATAGCATAATAATCTGGATTACTTGCGAGCAAGTGTCCTCGAAGAATAAGTTTGAGTGGGATGTTACATACACCCCCTCTTGGTCTAAACTTTGTCCCAAAGTTTCACAGTATATGTGACAAAATAATTTGTATCAGAGTATCATAAGTCTATCTATCAAACAAAAATGGAAACTGTTGGCGCATATCATATGCATCCTCCCAGGTCACCGAGTGCGGACTATAGTTGTCCCACTAAACCTTGACCTGATCTACTGTTTGATGTCATAGTTATCGAATGCGATAATCAAATATATGGATCGGCTCAGCCAGGAGCTCCCCCTCATATGATAATTGCAAGGATCTCATGTCAATAACATGTGTAGGATCACTAATATAATGTCTCAAAACAGATACATGAAAAACATCATGCATACACCTCAAAGAATTAGGCAAGGCTAGTTGATAGGCCACGGGCCCCTTTCTCTCCACAATATAAAAAGGTCTCGCGAACCTAGGAGATATTTTATCTCCCTTTCCAAACTTGATCGAACTCTTATGCGGTTTAACCAGTAAGAAGACTCAATCACCAACCTCGTAACTACGGTCAACATGGTGCACATAGGCATAACTCTTCTACTGATTCTGTGCTTCTTTAATCCTTTGTCTTATCATTTCCATTTTCTCTTCCTTTTCTTGGATCGCTTTTGGTCCCACCAAGACCCTATCCTTAGGCCGATACCAACTCAAAGGTGTCTGACATGGTCACCTGTAAAGAAACTCGAAAGGCGCCATCTTAATGGTGCTTTGGTAACTATTGTTATAAGCGAATTGCACCAGTGGTAAGAATTCTTCCCAATGCTTTTGTTGGTCCATCATGTACATGCGCAACATGTCCTCCAAGGTCTGGTTCATTCATTCGGTCTTCCCGTTAGTCTCTAGGCAATACGCAGTACTAAAGTTAAGTTGGGTTCCTAAGGCCTCTTGGAAACTCATCCAAAATTGTCTAGTAAACACCAATCCTTGATTGGATATAATCCTCTTAGGCATGCCATGCAGCCTCACAACATCATTGATGAAAACTATAGCTATGTAAGGTGCGTGATACGTCATATCCATAGGAATAAAGTGAGCAATCTTTGTCAAAGTGTATACTACTACGAAAATTGAGTCATGTCTCCTTTCCATCAGTGGCAATCCAACAATAAAATCCATCAAAATAACCTCCCACTTCGATTCTGAAATAACGTGTGGTTGTAGTAATCCTGTTGGGTGTCTATGTTCAGCCTTTACCTACTGACATTCTAGACATCTGGCCATATAGTTGACTATGTTTGCCTTCAATCCCTTCAAGAAGAATAAGGGTTTAAGGTCTGCCCTCATCTTCGTGACTTTCAGGTGAGCCCTATAAACGACTCTATGAGCCTCTCTTAGGATCAACATCCTCAACTCATCATTCGGCGGTACGTAAATCCAATCTTTAAACCTCAATAAACCATTGCTGTCAAACGAAAATTCTTCGAATCTAGGTACCATCATTGTGTTTTGTTCGATAAAACCGTTGACCTCTCTGTACCAGTCATCGTCATGCTATAAAGTTAGAATATTTTCACATAGATTCATATGAAGAGGCAACACCAAAAATATGCATGGTCTTCGACTCAATGCATCTGCCACTCGGTTCACTGTTCCTTTTATGTAAGTAATATCGAAGTTGTACTCGCTAAGAAATTCCTACCAACGTCGTTGTCATGCATTTAGGTCTCTTTGCGTAAATATGTGTTGTAGTTCACAGTGGTCTATTTTTAGTTCAAACTTTCATCCAGCAAGGTAGTGTCTCCAAACCTTCTAGGCATAAATGATGGCTAACATCTCCAAGTCATGTGTCACATATTTCTCCTCATGCCTTCTCAGTTTCCTCAAGATGTAAGTGATCACTCGTCTGTTTTGCATCAAAACTCCGCCTAAGCCTTCCTTGGATGCGTCAGTGCATACCAAGAAGTCTGCGTCCATGTCAGGGACCTTTAGTATCGATATTGTTGTCAAAAACTTCTTGAGCCTCCGAAATGCTCTCATGCATTTCTCGGTCCAAACAAACTTCTTGTTTTTCTTCTGCAATTCTATGATCGGATTTTCTATCTTCAAAAATCCCTCGATGAACCGTCGATAGTATCCTTCTAAACCCATGAAGATACACACTTCTGGGACATTTGTCAGCGTAGGCTAGTCCATAATAGCCTCGACCTTTGCTAGATCCATGACGATACCTTCACCAGAGATGACATGCACTAAGTAGTGAATTTTTGATTGATAAAATGAGCATTTGAACAACTTCTCATACAATTTCTGCTCTCGTAGACATTGTAGTACCAAGTGAAAGTGCTTGTCATGGTCCTCCATTATCCGAGAGTAAATCAAAATATTTTTAATGAATACTTGGATGAACTTGTCCAAGTACTCATGGAACACCCCGTTCAATAAACTCATAAATACCCCTGGGGCGTTTGTCAATCCAAATGGTAAAACAATAAAATCATAATGTACAAACCTCATCTTAAAGGTGGTATTAGGGACGTCATCTTCCTTAATATGTAACTGATGGTATCCTGATCGCAAGTCTATCTTTGAGAACACTAGCATGCCGTTCATTTGATCGAACAGATCATCAATCCTCGGCAACAGATAGTGATTCTTGATCGTGCCTTGTTCAACTAATGATAGTCAATACAGAGCCTCCACAACCCATCCTTCTCTCATATGAAATAACAGGTGCACCCCACGGTGACACACTTGGACGTATCAGTCCCAAGTCCAACAATTCCTTCAGCTACATTCTCAACTCATGTAACTCTGAGGTTGACATCCGATAAGGTGTTCTAGCTATCAGTTCAATTCCTGGTTTTAGGTCTATAGTAAACTCCAATTCCCTCTCCGAAGACATCCCAATTAACTCCTACAGAATTACGTCTGCAAACTCTCTCACCATCGGAAGGTGTTTTAGACCTTCAACTACTCCTTTCTCATTTAACGCAAGGATTACATAAAGCTTGCACCCTTGTGCATGCTCTTCCGTAGCTATAAGGAAGAGATGAACCTCAGGGAAACTCCCTAGTTCTGTCATACAATCACACATTTCTATCCCTCATCATCGACCAAGCTAAATTATTTTGTCTTGTAGTTGAGTATTGCCTCATGCAATTCCATCAAGTATATACCAATCACAACGTCGTAAGATCCTAAGATCATGACATACAGGTTGGCCCTGTTGACAAACTGTCTCAGGTTAAGGGTACATCCCATAACCTTTCCTCCAACCTTCTGTTTGGCTCCTGAGGCCATCTCTATGAAGCTAAACTCATCCTATTTAACTAACTTTACCTTAATCCTTTTTAGCATTGCACCAGAAATGAAACTCTCGATAGCACCGAGATCTATCAAAATACTAACGGTCTGGTCAGTGACAGTACCTGTCATCACGAGCATAGTCAACTGATTCTCTGCCTGGTGGTTATTCACTGCTGCATAAATCTGATGGGCCTTGCCCATATCTCCCATGGTAGTGGGTCCAACTGATCTAGACGCTCTAGTCCTCTCCACCGGGCAGTCACATTGGTAGTGTGGCTCCCCGCACGTCCAACACCCCTTCTTCAGTCCAGTACTCTTCATACTCGAAGTAGAAGATGAATTATAACAATAAGGCCAAACTCAAAATTCTTTACCTTAAGTTTCTGGGTAACTTGGTGAGGAGCATATCGAAGCAGCTCCAAAACGGGCCTTATACTCGAGCACTGTGCGGCTACCTCGTCGTAAGTCATCGAAATCATTGAGATGACACTCAACGAATTCCTTAGAAACATACATCCCCTAGAACCATCCCTTGAACAATTCTCATGACACATTGCCGATGGCCATGTTCAAAAGGGGCAGGAGCATCTTCCGCCATAAAAGAGTGCTCCCCTTCAGTCGAAAGATCACCATGTGGACCTTCATGCTAGAGGTCGTAAACGCGAAGTGTGAAGCACATGTCTTTCTCTACAACTATGATTCAACAACACCACCATCCGTGACACTCATGGATGCTATAACTCATCTCTCTTGAGCTGTCAGAGGATGCTAACGGTACTAGCTATTGCACGTTGTGGACCCTCAGGGGCGCCCTCTAAATGCGATCTCCACAAGGACATGTTAAGGTTTTTACTTAACGCAAGGGTTAATAGTCATGGGTTTACTGCACTAGAAAGGCTGGTGATCCACAGTCGTAGGGTTGAACCCGCTCTGATACCATATGTAACGACCCCATTGTTACAACAACAAGCGAAGAATTTTTTTTTTTTGTTTACAATTTTTTTTTCAAGAGTTAATAGGCAAGCAAGCGATGATGACAACATTTTAATCACACCACTGACGATGAACGCTATCACGCAATCCATGCAACAAGTTACTATGAAACCACACACCAGCTCAAGACAACTAGAAAACATGTGCAAAGTAACAAGGAGGACGACTACCCTTCCAACAAAAACACGACCACGCCTAAAATCTAAGGGACACCACCACCATCCCTACATCATGGCCTAGACAAACAAATACTAGAACCTCAAGGCATGCAGACCTAATTCCTGAAGGCGTTCGACCCATGTGCCAAGAGCAATTTGCACTCTCATCAACACTCACACAAAAGAACCTACTCTGGCCAATATATCATTCATTGCTATCGCTAGGGCACGCCATGATCCCCTCATCACAAATCATGTCGTTCCCTGGGTGATAGATGTGTCAATAACCTTAGCGCAAAACAAAAGGGACCAAGACTCAAGAAAGCTCCGATGAGATAGGAACCGAATACTGACTGGGAGACTATACCTACCCCACAAAAATGTTGATGAGACACAAGAGGATGAAGAAAAGGGGTGACACCAGCCCACACGACATCGTCCCTTCCCCTACCAATCACCCAGTCTAACCGGTCTATGATTACATTCAATTTTAACAAGCGTTCCATTCTAACGGGGCATGTCAAGTTACAATTAGACAATAATGCGTCCGCTAAATAAACGTTAATACAATAAATTTTGCAATTCTAAGTGGTCTATACTAAAACCATAATTATAAATTCCCTCTATCCTTAATTAAAATTCACTCCAGCGAGTCTAAAATTTGCAATCCATTCCTTACTTACCAATCAGATTTTAATCTTTAACACAACCTAATCAGTCAAGTCTATGTTAATCCAAATTCTCCACCCAACTAGACATTAACTTAAATAACAACATTTAAAATATTAAAGTAGAATTCTATCATTATAACACTTATGAACAATTAAATCTCAGCATGTAGTCCAATTATATTGTTCGTACCAATAATACTAGCCATTTGTTATCATTGAGAAGGAAACTACTAAGTACTAATAGCATTGTCACAATATAAGAAGGAAATTAAAATAGTAGGTACCTAACGATTAAATTAGCAATAACAAGGCCATTTACATGATTGTTATCATAACAAGTAATAAAGGAATAACAAGGCGATTAACATGTTGATTAACATACAAATTAATATAACAGTAACAAGGCAATTACATGACTATTAACGTAACAATTAATAGCTCAATAAAAAGGCGATTTCATATTGTTTAACCATTTAAGTCACTGCAGCAATTAATCAAAAAGAAGGAACATCTTAATCATTAACTCACGGTAGCAAATACCATGGAAATTAATAAGGCAATAATATAGCTTTTATCATTGCAATTAAGATGGCAATTAATAGTAAAACACAGACAGCATTTAAGGCAAAATGGTGTCCAATCCAACAACTGCAGTCAACCATTTAAAGTGGAAAAACGTGGTCACACTAGCAGCAAAATGCAGTCCCAGTTAATGGTGAATCACTGTGCCATACGTTAGCAAGCACATGCTACCAATTAATGACAATTTGTGGGTATTTAACAACAAATCAGTCCATCATTTGAAAGAAAAAATGTGGGCATTTAAAATGACAATCTCAGTCTCATTTGGAAGAAAAAATGTGGGCATTTAAAATATCAAACTCAGTCTCATTTGGAAGAAAAAATGTGGGCATTTTAAATGGCAATATCTATCTCATTTTAAATTAAAAACGTGGGAATTTTAAACGACAAATTTAGTCTCATTTGAAAGGAAAAATGTGGGCATTTTAAACGACAAATATTTGTCTCATTTGAAAGAAAAAACGTGAGCATTTCAAACGACAATCTCTGTCTCATTTGAAAGAAAAAACCTGGGCATTTAAAACAACAAACTTAGTCTCATCTGAAAGCAAAAACGTGGGCATTTTAAAAAACAAACTCAGACTCATTTGAAAGAAAAAACACGGGCAATTTAAACGACAAATCTCTGTCTCTTTTGAAAGAAAAAACATTTTTCCATTTCCAAGATACTAATACAAAATGAAAACATGAATCAATTCCTTTTTCCATTTCCAGAATACCAATACAAAATGAAAACATGAATCAATTCATTTTTCCATTGCCAAAATACAAATACAAAATGCAAACATGAATCAATTAGTTTTTCCATTGCTAAAATACCAATACAAAATGCAGACATGAATCAATTCATTTTTCCATTTCCAACATACCATTACAAAATGCATACATGAGTCAATTTGGTTTTTTTCATTGCCAGAATACCAATACAAAATGAAGACAACAGTAAGAGAACCAAAAGTATCCAACTAGCCAAGGACAACAACGAAGGTAGATGACTGATAGGTTCATCCTTCCCTCATCATCCTCACATAGAAAATAGGGCATTAAGATCCATAGGTATATTAATGTCGAAGCGACAACCGTAGATAAGGTTCCTAGCTGATTGCTCAGGCAAGGAATGATGAGCTAGGGATGGAGGGAAAACAACCACAATGGTCACAATCAATACACCATAGTGTGGTCAATACATGCTGGAAAACGAAGGCCATGGGAGTCAACCAATCATCGAGCTAGGCTATAAAAAATTTAGTCAAAAATCTGTAACATCCCGCTCTGGCGCACTGACAAAACTTATTCTTTGAGGACACTTTCTCGCAAGTGATCTGGATTTTTATGATGATGAACCACTTAACCTTGATGATGATGCATCATGATTGATGACAACATTTTTACTATTGCTATATACAGGTTGCTATTGACTGAGTTTCATTGAGTGTGCAGGGTTTCAGACCTTGAGGATGCAGAGGCATCAGTGGAACTCCCTTGGACTCCGGATTGAGTCAGGGAGTGGGATATTTGAGTTGTTTTCATTTACAGTGATATTGTGTGGTTTTGATGATATTCTATTGATTTAATGATATGTTGTTGACATGATCTGACATGATGGTTGATGATGCAGGCTGACGATAGCTTGCCGACCAAACTCACATATGAAGTAAAGGGGCCACACACAAGTTCCAGAGAGATTGAGGGAGAGGTGTTTCAGCAGCCCTGCCACAGCCTATTATCACTCCCACCGTGGCTCGAACTGTAGGTTAACGATTACCTAGTTCGAGAGGACCCACGATGCCGTGAGGGCAGACTGCGACAGTCGCTCATGATTCGAACTGTAGGTTAACGATTACCTAGTT
>JZKD02S1731310.1:518297-531624 GCA_000966675.3 Picea glauca
TAGCATAATTTAGACCTAGACCTTAAATTTTCGTGTTGGGCGACATTTTATTAGGGAAATTGTTTTAAAAATTCTTGTCACGTTATTCGTCCTAAGCCCATCTAGGTTCATTCATTTATCATTAACAATGCGACGTGCCCTTCAGGATGCACTAGGTGCTCCAAGGGTGCCACTTGCCTCTTGACTGACTTGGTAGACATGAAAAACCCCTACAGTCAATACTCCGCTAGGTGAACTTGTGGGAGACTAAGGGCCTCTAAGGAATAAGGCCCCTTCCTTATTGTGTGCCCTTTATATTCATCGTGAGTGACTGTCGCAGTATACACTCACATCATTGTGGGCCCTCGTGAACCAGGTAAACGTTAACCTACAGTTCGAGCCATGACGAGAGTGCTAGTAAGATGTGGCAGGGTTGTTGTCTGCACCTCTCCCTCAACATCTCTGGTTGTCATGCGTGACCCCTCTACTCCACATGTGAGTTTGGTCAGCAATCTATCATCAGCCTACATCATAAACGAATCATGTCAACAATATATCCATAATCATATCATCTAATCAGATGCACTAATATCACATATAAAACAATCAAACCCTAATGGTTCACTCCCCGACTCGATGCAGAGTCCAAGGGGTTCCATTGATGCCTCTGCATCCTCGAGGTCCAAAATCCTGCATACTCAGTAAAACCGAATCAATAGCACCTGTCTATGTCAATGCAGTAAAACAACATGTCATCAACCCATAATGCCTCATAATCAAAATCAATGTTTTAATAGCATAATAATCTAGATCACTTGTGAGCAACTTTCCTCAAAGAATAAGTTCACTCAGTGTGCAAGAGAAAAAAATGGAAAATATTGGCACATATCATATGCGTCCTCCCAGGTCACCGAGTGCAGACTATAGCTGTCCCACTGGACCTTGGCCTGATCTACTGTTCGAATTCATAGTTGTTGAACATGTTGATCCAAGATGCAGATCGACTCAGCCATGAGTGCCCCCTCATCCAATACCTGTAAGTAACTCATGTCAATAACATGTGAAATATCACTAATATAATGTCTCAAAACAGATACATGAAAAACATCGTGCATACGTCTCAAAGAATCAGGAAAGGCTATTCGATAGGCCATGGGCCCCTTTCTCTCCACAATATCGAAAGGTCCCACAAACCTAGGAGAGATTTTATCTCCCTTTCCAAACTTGATCAAACTCTTCTATGGTTTAACCCGTAAGAAGACTCGATCGCCAACTTCATAACTATGGTCAACACAGTGCGGATCGACATAACTCTTCTATTGATCCTCCTCTTTGTTAATCCTTTGTCTTATCATTTTCATTTTCTCTTCCATTTCTTGGATCACTTTTGGTCCCACTAGGACCCTATCCTCAAGCCAATCACAACTCGAAGGCATCTGACACAATCACCCGTAATGAAACTCGAAAGGTGCCATCTTAATGGTACTTTGGTAATAGTTGTTATAAGCAAATTCCACCAGTGGTAAGAATTCTTTCCAATGCTTTTGTTGGTCCATCACATACATGCGCAACATGTCCTTCAAGTTCTTTTTCATTTGGTTGGTCTTCCCATCTGTCTCCAGATGATACGCAGTACTAAATTTAAGCTGGGTTCCAAAGGCCTCTTGGAAACTCATCCAAATAAGTCCAATAAACACCAATCCTTGATCGGATATAATCCTCTTAGGCACACCGTGAAGCCTCGCAATCTCACTAATGAAAACTCTATCTATTCCAAGTGTTTGATATGTCATATGCATAGGAATAAAGTGAGCACTCTTCGTCAGAGTGTCTACTACTACGAAAATCGAATCATGTATCCTTGTTGTCATTGGAAATCCAATAATAAAATCCATTGAAATAACCTCCCATTTCAATTTTGGAATAGTGTGTGACTATAGTAATCCTCTTGTGTGTCTATGTTCAGCCTTTACCTGCTGACATTCTAGACATCTGGCCACATAGTTGACTATGTCTGCCTTCAATCCCTTCCAGAAGAATAAGGGTTTAAGGTCTGCCCTCACCTTCGTGACTCTCAGGTGAGCCTTGTAGATAGCTCTATGAGCCTCACTTAGGATCATCATCCTCAACTCGTCGTTTGGTGTTATGTAAATCTGATTTTTAAACCTCAATAAACCATCGCTATCAAACGAAAATCCTTCAAATCTAGGTACCATCATTTTGTTTTGTCCGATAAAACCCTCGACCTCTTTGTACCTGTCATCGTCACGCTGTAAAGTTAGAATATTTTCACATAGATTTGTTTGAAGAGGGATCACCAAAATGATCCGTGGTCTGCGACTCAATTCATCTTCCACTCCATTCACTATTCCTTTTATGTAAGTAATATCAAAGTTCTACTCACTAAGCAATTCCGACCAATGTCGTTGTCGCACGTTCAGGTTGTTTTACGTAAAGATGTGTTGTACTCCACAGTGGTCCATTTTTAGTTCAAAATTTCATCCAACAATTTAGTGTCTCCAAACCTTCAAGGCATAAATGATGGCTAACATCTCCAAGTCGTGGGTCACATAATTCTCCTCATGCCTTCTCAGTTTCCTTGAGATGTAAGTGATCACTCATCCGTTTTGCATCAAAAATCCACTTAAGCCTTCCTTGGATGCATCAGTGCATACCAAGAATTCCATTTCCATGTCAGGGACCTTTAGTATCAGTGTTTTTGTCAAAATATCCTTGAGCCTTCGAAATGCTCCCGCGCATTTCTCGATGCAAACAAACTTCTTGTTTTTCTTTTGCAATTCCGTGATCAGAGTTGCTATCTTCGAAAATCCCTCGATGAACCATCGATAGTATCCTACTAAACCAATGAAGCTATGTACTTTTGGGACATTCATCGGTGCAGACCAGTCCATAATAGCCTCGACCTTTGTTGGATCCACGACGATACCTTCGCCAAAGATGACATGCCCTAAGTAGTCAATATTCGATTGATAAAATGAGCATTTGGACAACTTCCCATACAATTTCTTCTCTCGTAGACACCCAATTCATCAAACTCATAAATACCCCTCGGGTGTTTGTCAGTCCAAATGGTAAAAAAATAAACTCGTAATGTCTAAAACTCTTCTTAAAGGTGGTCTTAGGGACTTCATCTTCCTTAATCTGTAACTGGTGGTATCATGATCGCAAGTCGATCTTTGAACACACCATCACGCCCTTCATTTGATCGTACAGATCATCAATCCTTGGCAACGGATACTGATTCTCGATTGTTTCCTTGTTCAACTGACGGTAGTCAATGCAGAGCCTCCATGACTCATCCTTCTTTCATATGAAAATAATATGCGCACCCCACGATTACACACTTGGACATATCAGTCCCAAGTCCAGCAAATCCTTTAGCTGCATCCTCAACTCCTGTAACTCCGAGGTTGACATCCGATAAGGCGTTCTAGCTATCGGTTTAGTTCCCAATTTTAGGTCTATAGTAAACTCCAATTCCCTCTCTGGCGGCATCCTAGGTAACTCCTCTAGAAATATGTCTGCAAACTCTCTCACCACTGGAAGGTGTTCTAGATATTTCGCTACTCCCTTCTCATTTAGAGCAAGGATCGCATAAATCTTGCACCCCTTGCACATGCTCTTCCATAGCTGCAAGGAAGAGATGAACCTCAGGGAAAATCCCTGGTTTCTTCCTACAATCACACATCTCTATCCCTCATCATCGACCAAGATCAATCGTTTCATCTTGCAGTTGAGTATCGCTTCACGTGATTCCAACCAGTCCATAACGATCACAACATCATAAGATCCTAAGATCATGACGTATAGGTTGGCCCTGGTGAAAAACTCTCTCAGGTTAAGGGTACAGCCCGTAACCTTTCCTCCAACCTTTTGTTTGGCTCCCGAGGCCATCTCTATGAAGCTAAAATCATCCTTTTCGACTGCCTTTACCTTAATCCTTTTTAGCACTGCACCAGAAATGAAACTCTCGGTAGCACCGAGATTTATCAAAATACTAAGGGTTTGGTCAGTGACGATACCTATAATATTGAGCATAGTCGATTGATGCTCTACCCGGTGGTTATTCACCACTTCATAAATCTGATGGGCCTTGCCCATATCTCCCATGGTAGTGGTTCCATCTAATCTAGACACTCTCATCCTCTCCACCGGGTAGTCGTGCTGGTAGTGTGGCTCCCCACACATCCAACACCGCTTCTTCGGTCCAGTACTCCTTATACCCGAAGTAGAAGATAAATTCTAACAATAAGGCCAAACTCAAACTTCTTGATCTTAAGTTTCTGGGTAACTTGGTGTGGAGCATATCGAAGCAGCTCCAAAATGAGCCTTGTACTCGGGCACCGTGTGACTACCTCGTCACAAGGCATCAAACATCATACATCTCCTAGAACCGTCCCTCGAACAGTTCCCATGACACATCGCCGACGACCATGTTTAAAAGGGGCAGGAGCGTCTTCCACCATAAAAGAGCGCTCCCCTTCAGTCAAAAGACCACCATGTGGACCTTCATGCTGGAGGTTGTAAACGTGAAGTGTGAAGCACATGCCTTGGTCTACAACTATGATTTGATGACACCACCATCCATGACACTCGTGGATGCTAGAACTCATCTCTCTTGAGATCTCGAAGGATGCTAACGGTACTAGATATTGTGCATTGTGGACCTTCAGGGGTGCCCTCTAAATGTAATCTCCATGAGGACACGTTAAGGTTTTTACTTAACACAAGGGTTAATACACACGGGTTTATTATAGTGGAAAGCTTGTCGATCCACAGTCGTAGGGTTTAACCCGCTTTGATACCATATGTAATGACCCCATCGTTACAACAACAAGCGAAGAAGTTTTTTTTTGTTTTCATTTTTTTTTCAGGAGCTAAGAGGCAAGAAGGAAATGATGACAACAATTTAATCACACCACTGATGACGAATCCTAGCATGCAGTCTAGGAAACAAGTTACTATGACACCACACACCGACACAAGAAAACTGGCAAACATGCCCAAAATAACAAGGAGAAAAACTACCCTTATGACACAAACATGACCATGCCTACAAGCTAAGGGACAACACCCCCATCCCGACATCATGGCCTAGATGAAAAAAATACTACAACCTCAAGGTGCATGGACCTAACGCCTGAAGGCATTCAACCATTGTGCCAAGAGAAAATTGCACGCTCATCAGCACTCACAAAAAAGAACCTACTCTAGCCAATATCTCATTCACCACTATCCTCGGGTGTGCCATGATCCCCTCATCAGGAATCATGTCATTCCCTGGGTGATAGATGAGTCAATAACCTTGGGGAAAAATAAAAGGGACCAAGACTCAATAAAACTATGATGAGCTAGGAACCGAATACTGACTGGGAGACTATACCTACGCCACACAAATGTTGACGAGACACAAGAGGAAAAAGATAAGGGGTGACGCCAGCCCACACGACATCGTCCCCGGCCCCACCAATCACCCAGTCTAACCGGTCTACGATTACATTCAATTTTAACAAGGTTTCCATTCTAACAGGGCAAGACAAGTTACAATTAGACAATAATGCATCCTCTAAATAAACGTTAATACAATTAATTTTGCAAATTTAAGTGGTCAATACTAAAACCATAATTATAAATTCCCTCTATCCTTAATTAAAATTCACTCCAGGGAGTCTAAAATTTGCAATCCATTCCTTACTTACCACTCAAATTGTAATCTTTATCACAACCTAATCGGTTAAGTCTATGTTAATCCAAATTATCCACCCAACTAGACATTAAATTAAATAACAACATTTACAATCTTAAAGTAGAATTCTATCATTATAAAACTTATGAACAATTAAATCTCAGCATGTAGCCCAGTTATATTGTCCAAACCAATAATACTAGTTGTCTGTTATCATTGAGAAGGAAACTGCTAACTACTAACATCATTGTTGCAATATAAGAAGGCAATTAACATAGCAGTTACCTAATGATTAAATTAGCAATTACAAGGCCATTTACATGACTGTTATCATAACAAGTAATAAACCAATAACAAGGTAATTAACATGTTGATTAACATAGCAATTAATATAACAATAACAAGGCAATTACATGACTGTTAAAATAATAATTAATATCTCAATAACAAGGTGATTTCATACTATTTAACCATTTAACTCGCTGCGGCAATTAATCAAAAAGAAGGAATCTGTTGATCATTAACTCACGGTAGAAAATAACATGGAAATTAATAAGGAAATAATATAGCTTTTAACATTGCAATTAACATGGTAATTAATAGTAAAACGCAGGAAACATTTAAGGCAAAATGGTGTCCAATACAGCAACCACAGTCAACCATTTAAAGTGGCAAAACATGGTCACACCAAGAGAAAAATGTAGTCCCAGTTAATGGTGAATCGTTGTCTCATACCTCAGCAAGCACATAATACCGATTAATGGAAATTCATGGGTATTTAACAACAACTCAGTCCATTGTTTGAAATAAAAAACGTGGGCATTTAAAACGACAATCTTAGTCTCATTTGGAAGCAAAAATGTGGGCATTTAAAATAGAAAACTCAGTCTTATTTGCAAGCAAAAATGTGGGAATTAAACGACAATCTCTGTCTCATTTGAAATAAAAAACATGGGCATTTTAAACGGCAAATTCAGTCTCATTTGAAAGGAAAAATGTGGGCATTTTAAACGACAAATCTCTATCTCATTTGAAAGCAAAAACATGGGCATTTTAAATGACAATCTCTATCTCATTTGAAAGAAAAAACCTGGGCATTTAAAACAACAAACTCAGTCTCATCTGAAAGCAAAAACATGGGCATTTTAAACAACAAACTCAGACTCATTTGAAAGAAAAAACGTGGGAAATTTATATCGCAAATCTCTGTCTCTTTTGAAAGAAAAAATGTTTTTCCATTTCCAGGATACTAATACAAAATGAAGACATGAATCAATTCCTTTTTCCATTACCAGAATACCACTACAAAATGTAGACATGAATAGATTCGTTTTTCCATTACCAGAATACCAATACAAAATGCAAACATGAATCAATTCATTTTTCCATTGCCAGAATACCAATACAAAATGCAGACATGAATCAATTCGTTTTTCCATTTCCAACATACCAATACAAAATGCAAACATGAGTCAATTCATTTTTTTTCATTGCCAGAATACCAATACAAAATGAAGACAACATTAAGAGAACTGAAAGGATCCAACCATCCAAGAACAACAATGGAGGTAGACGGCTGATAGGTTTGTCCTTTGCTCATCATCCTCGCACATAAAAGAAGGGAGTTGAGATCCATAGGTCTATTAACACCGAAGCGCTAACCGTAGATCAAACTCCTGGCCGACTGCTCAGGTGAGGATTGATAAGCTAGGGACGAAGGGAATACAACCACAGTGGTCACAATCAATACACCACAGAGAGGTCAAGACATGTGGGGAAATGAAGGCCATGGGAGTCAATCAATCATCGAGCTAGGCTATAAAAATTTCAGTCAAAAATCTAGACAATCAATATACTTACCCAATTAACAATCAGATCCCAAGCATAAATCCTACAACAATCTACCATACAAAATAAAGAAAGCATATCGTTGCCTGATCCCCTACTCTGAGTTGAAGTCTTGTGCGCTCTATGAAACTCCTACTTGTTGACCAAAGAGACTTCACTAGTACCTCCCAGCCAATGCTATGGGTACTCTTTTTTCCCCTTAGCCCCCTGAGCTGCAAAGGGGCCACACACACTAACCGAAGAATTAACTAGCTCCCAGCTCGCCTCGCAAGGATGATCTACCACTCCTCACCGAGCTGGGTATCCCAACTCCCACAAGCTAAGTCAGTCAAGTAGAGATTTATGTAGCATAACATTACACAAATAGAAGATAAATCCTTCATCCTTCTCCTCCCTTCGTTATATAGAGTTTCGAAGTCCCTTACTTTTCCAAAATCCCATTTAAATTAATGTTTAAAAATTAATTCCTAAAAAAATTTCCCCGTACAAGTGTCACCCATCCCCTTCATTCCTCCAAAAATTAATTTCATTAATTAATTAATTTCCCTTATTTACTTCACCCACCTAGAGTCACTCCTAGAATCACTCCTAGGTGTCCCCAAATTTTCTTACAGTTTTTACTGACTTTCCCCATTATCAATTTGCTAGTTCAGTTTTAAATTAGAAAGTTCTTAATGGTAGATACCTTACTAAGTTTGACTTTCTGCTTTTTCCCTTGTGTTTCCCTTTTCTTCTTATCTTTCCCTATTTTCTTAGTTTCCTAAATATTATAGATTTCCCTCTTTCCCCTTTTTATTTAGGACTCAAATTGGCAGGTGTAGAAATTAACCCCCTTTTTCCTTTTTCCCTTTTTAGTTGATAATTTTAAATTATCATAAAATAATAAAAC
Source organism: Picea glauca (assembly GCA_000966675.3). Taxonomy (NCBI): domain Eukaryota; kingdom Viridiplantae; phylum Streptophyta; class Pinopsida; order Pinales; family Pinaceae; genus Picea; species Picea glauca. The sequence goes on from JZKD02S1731310.1 coordinate 526,721, forward strand.
AATTATTTCCCCCTTTTTTTTAAATTTTACCATAACAGACTTTTATAAATCATTTAAATTGCTTAATGCATCTAAGGAATAAGTTCCCCCCCTTAATGCGTGCCCCTTAGAATCATCATGAGCGACTGTTTCAGTATGCCCTCACGACATCGTGGGTCCTCTCAAACTAGGTAAACATTAACCTACAGTTCAAGCCACGACATGAGTGCTAGTAAGCTGTGGCAGGGCTGTTGTGCACACCTCTCCCTCAACATCTCTGGTAGTCATGCGTGACCCCTCTATTCCACATGTGAGTCTAGTCAGCAAGCTATCATCAGCCTACATCATCAATGAATCATGTCAACAATATATCTATAATCATATCATCTAATCAGATGCACTAATATCACATATAACGCAATCAAACCCCAATGGTTCACTCCCCGACTTGATCCGGATTCCAAGGGGTTCCATCAATGCCTCTATATCCTCGAGGTCCAAAATCCTTCACACTCAGTAAAATCGAGTCAATAGAACCTATCTATGTCAATGCATCAAAACAACATGTCATCAACCCATAACACCTCATATTCAAAATCAATGTTTTAATAGCATAATAATATGGATCACTTGCGAGCAAGTGTCCTCAAAGAATAAGTTCTCTTAGTGTGCAAGAGAGGGATGTTACATACACCCCCTCTTGGTCTAAACTTCATCCCGAAGTTTCACAGCATAAGTGTTGAAATAATGTGTATCAGAGTAGCATAAGTCTATCTATCAAACAAAAATGAAAACTGTTAGTGCATATCATATGCATCCTCCCAGGTCGTCGAGTGTGAACTATAGTTGTTCCATTGGACCTTGACCTAATCTATTATTCAACATCATAGCTATCAAACGCGATGATCAAAGATGCGGATCGGTTCATCCATGAGTGCCCCCTCGTCCGATACCTGCAAGGAACTCATGTCAATAACATGTGTAGGATCACTAATATAATATCTCAAAACAAATACATGAAAAACATCGTGCATATGCCTTAAAGAATCAGGCAAGGCTAGTCAATAGGCCATGAGCCCCTTTCTCTCCACAATATCGAAAGGTCCCATGAACCTAGGAGAGATTTTATCTCCCTTTCCAAACTTTATCAAACTCTTATGGGGTTTAACCTGTAAGAAGACTCGATCACCAACATCGTAACTATGGTCGACACGGTGCACATCGGCATAACTCTTCTGCCAATCCTACACTTCTTTAATCCTTTGTCTTATCATTTTCATTTACTCTTCCATTTCTTGGATCACTTCTAGTCCCACCAAGACCCTATCCTCAAGCCGATCCCAACTCAAAGGCATCTGACACAGTCTCCCGTAAATAAACTCAAAAGGCGCCATCTTAATGGTGCTTTGGTAACTGTTTTTATAATCGAATTCGACCAGTAGTAAGAATTCTTACCAACACTTTTGTTGGTCCATCACGTACATGTGCAACATGTCCTCCAAGGTTAGGTTCGTTCATTCAGTCTTCCCGTCAGTCTCTGGGTGATACGCAGTACTAAAGTTAAGTTGGGTTCCCAAGGCCTTTTGGAAACTCCTCCAAAATTGTCTAGTAAACATCGATCCTCGATCGGATATAATCATTTTAGGAACACCATGCAACCTCATAATCTCACTGATGAAAACTCTAGCTATGTCAGGTGCCTGATATGTCGTACGCACAGGAATAAAGTGAGCACTCTTCATGAGAGTGTCTACTACTACAAAAATCAAGTCATGTCTCCATGTTGTTAGTGGCAATCCAACAATAAAATCTATCGAAATAACCTCCCATTTAAATTATGGAATAGAGTGTGGTTGTAGTAATCTTCTTGGGTGTCTATGTTCAGACTTTACTTGCTGACATTCTAGACATTTGGCCACATAGTTGACTATGTCTTCCATCAATCCATTCCATAAGAATAAGGGTTTAAGGTATGCCCTCATCTTCATGACTCCCGGGTGAGCCTTGTAGACGGCTCTATGAGCCTTGCTTAGGATCATCATCCTCAAATCGTCATTTTGCGGTACGTAAATCTGATTTTTAAACCTCAATAAACCATCACTATCAAACGAAAATCCTTTAAATCTAGGTACCATCATTTTTTTTTGTTCGATAAAACCCTCAATCTCTTTGTACCAGTCATCATCACACTATAAAGTTAGAATCTTTTCACGTAGATTAGTCTAAAGAGGAAGCACCGAAAATATGCGTGGTATCCGACTCAATGCATCTGCCACTCATTTCACTGTTCCTTTTATGTAAGTAATATCAAAGTCATACTCGCTAAGCAATTCCGACGAATGTCATTGTTGTGCGTTCAAGTCACTTTGAGTAGAGATGTGTCGTAGTCCATAGTGGTTTGTTTTTAGTTCAAACTTTCATCCAACAATGTAGTGTCTCCAAACCTTAAAAGCATAAACTATGGCTAGCATCTCCAAGTCATGTGTCGCATAGTTATCCTCATGCCTTCTTAGTTTCCTCGATATGTAAGCGATCACTCGTCCATTTTCCATCAAGACTCTGCCTAAGCCTTCCTTGGATGCGTTAGTGCATACCAAGAAGTCCGCGTCCATGTCAGGGACCTTTAGTATAGGTTTTGTTGTCAAAAACTCTTGATCCTTCGAAGAATCCTGCATATGTAATAAAGAACAATTAGGCAAGAAGGAGGTCGAGGAGGACAACAAGAAGCTACAACATGATCTGAGTAAGACAAATTACACCTACGAAAGCCTGATCGAACGTTGGTTTCAAGCAAGTACTAGGTTAGATTCATTTATTTTTTCTTTTTCTTTTTTTAATTTACAGTTTCAACAACTAATTTCGCATGTTCATACATATTTCCAATTGTCATTTGTGAAATTGAAAGATAAAATATTCTTGTTACTGTTACATGCATGGCTACATTGGATATTTGATGACACGTAACTAATCTCTAATTTTTAATTAGCATAAAGTAGGTAGGATTTTTTTCTTTTAGTTTTCAATAAGTATGTGCTTCGTGCGATCGCGAGGATGAAAAAGTAGGATGACTAAATTGATTTCAGGAAGAATTTTAATTGTTGATGATGAAAACAATTTCTAATATATTTTTCGTCTACAATTTTCAATAAATTTGTTCCATTTGCTCACAAATTTTTTTAATAAGTTTTGCATTGAATTTTTAAAGTTCTTTATTTTCTGAAAACATAAAAAAATATATATATAATAAATTTCTGCCTCTATCCTTTAATCTGCAAACAAAACAATAAAACACAAATTAAAAAGAATAAAACACAACTTATAAAGAAAAAATGCAGAAATTAAATTGAAGATATCTCACAACTGGGATCTGGGTTCTTGTGATTTTTGGACTGGAAGTGCATGATGTTATGATAAAAGAAACCAAGTAAATTTCAGCCCAATATAGTACACGAGTTTAGATAAAATCAATATAGTCACCTTCATCCATTTTTCATTTTTCTCGAAAATCATGATGTGGGTATTGTTGATTTTCAGCGTGTAGAAGCATTCAGAACATAGGAACATGCCTGCAAACTTTCATCTCAATCCAGTTCCCATTTGTGAGAAAATTGCATTTGAATCCCTGCAAATACACCCCTATAGAAACCTGTAAACAAAAAAAATATATCATAAATTTTAATGCACATAACGAAGGCAGGTCTAAAGTTCTAATCTCTTCATCAAACAACACAAGATGCACACCGATTTATTTGTTCAGTTGTTTGGACAGGTGTAATAGAAGAATACTTCTTTTTTGTGTCACTTCATGTGCATAGGGAACTTACATAGAACTTATTAGTGTTTCTATCTATGTTCTCACTACTCGGGCTGCAACATTACGAGAAAGATCCAATAAAATAAAAAGCCAATAGTTCTCATTTATGTGGAGGCTCTCGAGGTGGCTCACTTTGCTCAACATAGAAAATTTCAAATGAAAAGAAGCAGAGATTAATGAAGGCAGTTACTTATCAGTTATCAGCTCCAACAATGCATGAACATTATTTAATGCAATTTTTTCCAAATGACATCCACTCGTATGTTCAAACGAAATACAGAGATTTTTGTCGAAGGTTGCGAGACTAAATCCGATTTGATTGTGTCAATTTGATTTGCAATGATCTACTTCTACATTGGTGATATTATTCATAGACCATCAACCTCGATGTCATATCTAAAATGAAGGATTTAAATTTGGCTAAAATGCATAACTATACGTTATTATGGTCCATCAATTCCAAAAAGCGCAACCAGCTGCCATGAAATTCAAATCGATTTAAAAATCATATTATTGACTGGCATGATCTAACGTAATGATGAATATCAGTTTAGAAACTTATCAGGTTCCTTTCGAATTTCATGCTTTGCCTCTGTTTTCATCTAACGTTCATGTTGATATGCTTCATATTCGACTTGGGGAATGTAACATCCCACTCTGGCGCACTGACAAACTTATTCTTTGAGGACACTTGCTTGCAAGTGATCTGGATTTTATGATGATGAACCACTTAACCTTGATGATGATGCATTATGGTTGATGACAGGATGTTTTATTATTGTTGTATACAGGTGCTATTGACTCAACTTATTTGAGTGTGCAGGGTTTTTGACCTGGAGGATGACGAGGCATCGGTGGAACTCCCTTGGAATCCGGATTGAGTCAGGGAGTGGGCTATTTTGGTTGTTTCATTTACGGTGATATTTATTTGTTTTGATGCTATGCTATTGTGATATGTTGTTGACATGATCTGACATGATGGTTGATGATGCAAGTTGACGATAGCTTTCCGACCAAGACTCACATATGGAGTAAAGGGGCCACACACAAGTTCCAGAGAGATTGAGGGAGAGGTGTGGACAGCAGCCCTGCCACAGCCTACTAGCACTCC
>JZKD02S1731310.1:569002-597816 GCA_000966675.3 Picea glauca
AGGAACCCTTAACCCAGTCTCTGGCTAGCACACTTGCAGAAGTAATTGAAATCTACAGAGAACAGGAAATTATGATCCCTTTGTTTCTAAGCAGGAACCCTTAACCCAGTCTTTGGCTAGCCTCTTAAAATCATCACACACGATTGCTAATAAAAAGGATTACGAAATTCATGAAAATAATGTAACATTCAATAAACTAAAGTTCTTAACAGAGTTCAGTAGTGTTTTAGCAAAACAAAATTCATTAAAAGTAGTGTTTCAGCAGATGAAAGTTAATCAAGGCATAAACAGAAATTACACTAACACACTCTAAAACTAACGGGTGAATCTTGTGAAGAATGTGGTCCCTCCCTTCTCACAAGATTCCCCTGAAACGAGAAGGCTAGAGAAGGATACTCAAAGTAGTCTTTTATTCATCTATCAAAATATCATATTACAATATGGAAATGAAATACGTCCCTCTCTCTGAAGCTTTCTCAATACATAAAACTTGGATCCTTCGAATGATGATTTCCTCTTATTTAAAGAGGGAACCCCTTTGATACAATTGATCAAAAATTACAATGTGTATCTGAGTCCTATTCTTAGTCAGATTGACTTTCTAAACCAAAATAGGATGTCCTAGTCTCACGCAATAGAATGCTATTACAGGTGTTGAATGAGGTATTGTTGTTACGGCTAGAGTAACAGCTTCTTCTCATTGTTGCGTATGCTATTTTAGCATCGCAAATCGCGGGTTGTTTCAGCCACATGAATTGAGCTCTTGACTGTGTCAGCATTCTTATGGTTGGTGCTTAGAGTTGTTGTTGACCGCTGACTGTGTAATGGCTTTCTTTGTGTTTCAGCATCGTCGGTCCTGGCAGCTTCCTCTGTGTTTCAGCATCTGCGGCCCTGGACTGTGTAGAAGCTCTGTGTTTCAGCATCGTCGGTCCTGGGCAGCTTCCTCTATGTTTCAGCATCTACGACTCTGAATTGTGTAACAGCTCTATGTTTCGGTATCTGTGACCCTGGATTGTGTAACAGCTCTGTGTTTCAGCAACAGGCCTCAAATGCTAATCTGCAGTTTGAACACTTATACATTTCTAATCAATGGTTAAGTACGAGAGTAATGTAAAATATTATGCAAAACAGATTAAACGTATAGTAATGAGAAGGGACATTGTATACCTTTGGGATGATCAGATAAAGTGATAATATGAGTTTAAATATGGGTGATCAAGAGTGTAATAGTGGCAAAAAGTATAGGCAAAAAGGTACATTGTGTGGTCCTAACAGAGTGCATGCTCATGTTTTGGAATCCTGTAATCATCTCCCTCCAACTAAGAGAGCCCATGCTTTTGTCTGCATCCTTATTTCCTTCTGTATAGTATCATAACTCCTTTTCCAATTTCCTCTTGAATGTTGACTTATTTATGTTTTTACTTCTTCTAGGTTTCTTCAAGATTGATTCTTATTTTTGCTTATCTTGCAGTTGTTACTTATGTAATAAATTCCACATGAATTGTTACCATGGGTTGTTGATGTACTTCATTCTTTCGTGTGTATTTCCTGACTTGTAGTCATTGTGATAGAAATCCTTATCTAGTTGTTCTTCCATAGGTATAGTTTCTCTTTGAACATATTATCTTCTAGGAAATATATATACAACTTATGTACAGAAAACATGGTATGTACAAGAACTATGAAGAGTATTTTTACCTTGTCTTAGAAGAAGAAGTATGTTTTTTCTTGCTTGGATTTCTTTGAGGGTTCCCTTTCTTCGAAAACTGATGCTTCGTGTGTTTCCTTCCTTTTCTTTAACTCGGGACAATGATTCTTGTAGTGACCATACTTTTGACAATTGAAGCATTGTATTTTTGATATATCTTTCTCTTGATTTGTTTTCTTCCTGGAACCAAACTTCTTTTTATTCTTTTTATTCTTGAACTTTGTTGTGAAGGATTGATCATCATATTTCTTTTGGGTTTTCTCTTTTGCACCGATCCTTGATTCTTCTTGTGAACAACAAGTCTAAAGTTCTTCAAATGAGGGATACTCATTCCTTGTGTTCATGCTTGTGGAAAATGCATCCCATGTCTTGGGAAGACCATTGAGTACTATATTTTACTAGTTCCTTCTCTGACATGATATATTAAATATCTTATAGTTGATGTCTTAACTGAGATATTCTCACAAAGTATGATGTTATGTTTTCATCATCATTCATCTTCATGTCATGGAGCTCATTCTTCAGACTCATTATTTTTCCAATGTTTCTGACTGAGAAGAGGTTTGCTAGGGCATTATACATCTTCTTGGACTAATCAAGATGGGAGATGTAGGGTATTAAGTGGTCTTTTGTAGAATCCACTATGATACTCATGGCATTGATGTCATTGTCTTTGAACTTCTCCATAGCTGCAACGTTCTGCAGTTACTTCTCTTGTCCTTCTTCAAACTCTTGGCAAGGATGAGATCAATCCTTTTCTTCCATGCTCTGAAGTTAGAAGGCCCTTCTAGCTTGTTTTTTAACTTCATAGAGTAAGTCATGGTTGCTTTGACTTGGTCAACCCTAGATTTTACCAAAAAATCAAACTTGATGTCTTACCATGCTGAGAGTACCAGGAGATACGCTAGGCTAGGGTGCACTAATCTATCTGAAAAATTAGGTCAATCCCTTAACTTAAGGTGCCTCAACGAGAGGGTTAGGGTTTTGTTGCTACAGCAAAAATTGGCTGTAACTGCAGCTGCAACTGAGAAAATCCTCCCAATCTATTCTCCTATTTTATTATCTGTTGGAGTTCCCAAAAGTTTAAATTTTGGGAGTTTTCTTGTTGATTTCTCCCCTCCTAGTCTTGGTTTAGAAGGAGAAATATTCAACACCCTCATTTCCCCTGAAATTGTAAAGTGGTTTAGACCCAAGACCTTACAATACTTTCCCACTCCGGGCTTTACTACTCCTCCTCCTATTAATGTTGTTGTATCCAAAGAAAGGGAAACCTATGTTCCCTTGAACCCCATATCTTTCTCCCCCAACACTCAGTTGTTCCCTCTTTCTCCTAGAAACATAGTTCCAATATCATATGTCCAAGCTCCATCTTCCCCTGTTTCTCCTCTAGTTCACATACCAATGACAATTGCTAATCCCCCTAGGAACATGATGGATGCCATAGTGTCTTCTATATACACCCCTCTTGTTTTACCTCAGCCTCTAAATGCTCTCCCAAGTTGTGGCTACCTTAAGAAGTTGCCCAATTTCATAGGTGAGGGTGACATAATTGTAGAGGATCACCTTGTAGCCTTTTATAGTTATGCATATAGTTATTTCATTATGAATGAAGATGTATGGATGAGAGTTTTTGTGCATAGCCTTGATGGTGAGGCTAGGAAATGGTTTAGGGGCTTGACTCCTGGATCTATTGATGGGATTGAAGCCTTAAGTGATGCATTCTTAAGAAATTGGGGGGGGATAAAAAATATTTCCTTTACTATATTACAGAGTGTGTTTCACTTAAGAAAGAATAAGGGGATCATGTTTCTGACTTCTCGAATAGGTTTAATAAAATGTATAATAAAATTCTCACTGAGATTAAGCCTACATAAGCCTCTGCCAAAATTACTTATGCTAGTGCTTTCAATCCTGAGTTTTTCCTCCTTTTGAGAGAAATAAGAGCTACCTCCTTGGCTCATATGCAATATGTGTCTCTTGACGTAGAGTCCAATATATTGGCAGTTGAAAAACTTAGGAGCAAGGATGATAGAGACAAAAGAAAAGGGAGGGCTAAAGCTTCAACCTCTGGTTCCTCTACTACCCACCCTCAAATAGATGAATTGACCAAGATGGTAAAATCACTTTTTGCTGAGGTGGGAAGGTTGAAATTGGAAGGAAAGAAGAACTATAGGAATCCCCCAAATGGTGATAATAGGGGTAACTTAAAAATATCAAATAATTCCCCTCAGATCATCCAAAGAGATCAAAGAATCAAAGATAGGGATGATCAAAAAATTCAATCACCTCTCCAAAATAACCTTGTTACTGATGAAGAAGGAGAGGAAGAAGATTATGATCCTGAAATACATTGTCTTAGAGATACCTCCTCATTTTCTTATTTAACCCAATATTCATATGAGGATACTCTCATGGATAGCTAACCAAATGATATGAGCAAGGGGGAAAAGACCAACAATTATTCAAATAGATATAGCCTGAGGTCAAAGAATAAAGAAGGGAATATTGATATTTCCGATCAGCCCACTAGAGTAGCGAAGCCTTCTAAATATGTGGCAGGCAGCAATAAAGAAAGGGAGCTACTAACCCCCTACTCTAGTGGTCAAAATCCCTATCCCAGAAGTGAAGGAGATTTTGAAGCCTCCCTCCTCATTTAGTTTTGAGCATGAGATTCAAAATATTAGGATCCCTGTACCTTATTCAGAACTGGTCAAACATGAGGACGTCAAAATGTGCCTCTCCACAATTTTGCAGCCCGAACCTTCATCTCATTCAACAGATTTAGTCAACCTCCAAGATGAAAAGCCAACTGTCATACTAGGGAATTTGGTAGAGGATAGAGATGATTCCTCCCCTCCTTTTTATACATCACTAAATATTCATGACAAAGTTTTTCACAACTTCTTGATGGATTCAAGAGTATCTCACAATCTTATGCCCAAAATTGTCATGGATGAGCTTGGGTTGGAGCTTACAAAAACCTACCACGACCTGTATTCATTCAACTCTAGGAGGGTGAAATGCCTCAGGGTTATTAAGGACCTGGTTGTCTCCTTGTTCCAATTGTCAATGTAGAGAGTGGTCATGGATATAGTGGTAGCTGATGTCCCCCTTAATTTTTGGATGCTCTTATCTATGTCATGGATCAAAATACTGGGGGAACTTTGTAGATGGATCTGTCATATGCCACCATTCCCATGTTTGGAGGCGAGCATGGAAGGATTTATCGAGAAGAAGAACTTTCTTACATTATCAGTGATGAAGAAAATCCCATCAACCACCCCATTTTCTTAGTTGATATTGATTTGGGAACCAACATATTACATCTCACTGATACTCCTCAACCACCTATCGAAATAAGAAAGCAACATGTTAAACCTTTTGCGAAGATCCTCCCCACCATGTCTCTTTTTGGAAAATGTTTTTTTATGGAGCCTCTTCTAGGGAAGGTGTTGGCACTGGAGTAGTTTTTATTTCCCCCACCCAAGAGACCACATCTCTATCTTGCAAGATGGAATTTGAAACAACAAACAACGTGGTAGAATATGAGGCTCTTGTCTTGGGTTTGAGATCTACCAAAGACATGAATATTGAGGAGCTAGCAGTGTTTGGGGATGTTGAGTTGATTGTTCATCAAGCCAGAAATCGATATCAGGCTAAGCATCCTAGGCTAAGGGAATACATAAATGAAGTCTGGGACATGATTCACAGTTTCTTCTTGGATTTTAATATCTCATTTGTTCCAAGGGAGGAGAACTATGTGGAAGATTACTTGAAGGTATCAACAAGTAATTTCAAGGTCCCTTTGCCCCCAAAACTCAAGTATGAGGTGGAGATAAAATATAGACCCTCTATTCCTAACAATGCCAAACATTGGAAGGTATTTGAAGATGATATTGAGATAAAACAATTCCTTGAGACCATGGAAAAATTTTCTAATATTGATATTGATCTGGATCAAGATTTTGAGGAAATTCCTCATGTTGATGTTTTTATGGATAAATTGCTAACCATCATATTGTTCAATTGCCTAGAAACCATATTCCAAAGGGGATTGTCCCTTTGGAGAGATTGTTTGAAAGAAATGATGTTGCTATAAAGGTTGAAGGATCAAATGAGGAGGAGGATGTGACTGAATGCAATCTAGGAACAAAGGAGGACCCCAAATGTGTCAAATTGTCCAGAAGTTTGTCAAAGGACCAAAGGGATGAGTATATCAAACTTTTGAAAGAGTTCTCTTATGTTTTTTCTTGGACATACTTGGATTTGAGAACATATGACACTGACATCATTGAACACAAAATCCCTCTGAAAGAAGACACCAAACCTTTCAAGAAGAAGCTTTGGTAGATAAACCCCATGTTGCTGCCGATTATGGAAAAGGAAGTGAAGAAGCTACTAGATACAGAAATTACTATCCCCTTGATATTTTCAGAGTGGGTGGCTAATTTGGTGCCTATGAGAAAGAAGAATGGGGAAATCCGGTTGTGTTTCGATTTCAGAAATTTGAACAGAAGCTCCAAAAAGGATAATTACCCCTTGCCGAAAATGGAGCACATTTTGCAAAGAGTGATTGGTTCATCCAAGATGTCTATGGTTGATGGATTCTCTGGTTACAACCAAATCTTTGTCTTGCCTTAATATAGAGAGAAGGTGACTTTCACTAATCCTTCGGTCACTTTCATGTATGCTAAAATTCCCTTTGGATTGATGAATGCAGGAGCGACCTTCCAGTGAGCCATGGACATCACCTTCACTGGGGAAAAGGACAAATTTGTAGTCATCTATCTAGATGACATTACAGTATTCTATAGGTATGATAAAGAGCAATGTCATCATCTGAAGAGTCTTTTCTTGAAATGCATAACGTTTGATCTTTCTCTCAATCCTAAGAAGTCTTTATTTTCCATGCAAGAGAGAAAATTATTGGGGCATATTGTGTCAGCTGAAGGGGTGAAGATTGATCCAAGCCGAGTAGATGCCATCCAGTCCTTATCTTTTCCCAGATCCAGGAAAGAGATTCAATATTTCTTCGGTGAAATCAACTTTTTGAGGAGGTTCATTTATAATTTTGTTGAGTTGGTTAAATACATTACAACCATGCTCAGAGAGGGAAACAAAGTGAAATGGACTATTGAGTTTATAAATTCTTTCGACCAAATCAAGAGGGATTTGACTGAAGCACCCGTGCTCATCATCCCTGACTATTTTAAGTAATTTATGATATTTTCTTTCGCTTCATATGATAGATTAGTTGTTGTTTTGTTGCAAAGAAACACAGAGGGGCTGGAGTAGCCTATTTCCTTTTTCAACAGAGAACTGAGAGATGCAGAAATGAGATATGATATTATGGAGAAGCAAGATTATGCTTTGGTGAAATATTTCAAGGCTTTCAAGATCTATATTTTTCATTCAAAAAATGTTTCATATGTCCCCTCAGCCTCCGTAAAGGAGATTCTGATCCAACTTGATATTCATGGGAAAAGAAGCAAGTGGATCGCCAAAATTCTAGAGTTTTACCTGGAAATAAAACCCACCAAATTGGTGAAAGGCCAAGGTTTAGCCAGGTTACTGGCTGAATCGAATTGCAAGGCATTGGGGGTAAATTTCATGAATATAGACTCGGAAAATTAGCAAACTGATATTGTTGGTGAATACCATCATGTCAGCCCCAACTTAGTAGGATGAACCTGGTATAAAGACATCATACACTTCCTGCCAAAGTTGAAGCCTCTTGATGGTTTGGACAAAAAAAAGGTGAGAGATTTGAAACTCAAAGAAATCAAATAGTGTATCATTGATTAGGTTTTGTACCAAAAGGATCCTCTAGCAGTCCTGTTGAGGTGTCTAGACTCACAAGAAGCCCAAAAAGCTATTATTGATTTTCATGACAGCTCATGTGGGAGACATCATTTTTGGAGAACCACAACTTACAAGATCCTCAAAGCTAGGTATTTTTGGCCCAACGTATTTACTGATGTTTGTGCAAAGATTAGATCTTGCACTAAGTGTCAAAAGTTTGTTGGAAAACAACAACTCAAATCTTTGCCTTTGAAACTTGTAATGGTTTCTAGACCTTTTCAGCAGTGGGCTCTGGACTTCATTGGAGAGATCCACCCAGCCTCAAGTGGCTACCACAAGTGGATTTTGATTGCCACTGATTATTTTACCAAATGAATAGAATCCATCCCTACAAGGAGTGCTTCTCACAAGGTAATCATAAATTTCCTCGAAGACATCATGTCCAGATTTAGTTATCCAAGCAAGATCGTCAGCAGAAGATAAAGAGAGCTTTTGACAAAAAGACAAGCAAGGAGGATTTCCAGCTGGGGGATCTGGTGCTCAAATGGGATGCACCCAAGAAGGAAAAAGGAAAACATGGTAAATTCAAATACTTATGGATTGATCCCTTCAATATTTCTGACATATTCCCAAATAACACTTATAAATTGCAAAACTTGGAGGATTTCGAGGTTTTGAGTGGCCTTGTAAATGGGAATTTTATGAAGAATTTTTTTTTTTAGAACATGACCGGTGTTCCACCATTGTAAATACCACTCCTTTTTTGTTTTTATTTTCAGTTTCATTTTTAATAAGAGACTCCATAACCCAATAGCAATGACACTAGTGTTGTGCACTCTTGGCAACTCGTAGGGAGCCTACCATCCCCTGTGGAGCCAAATGTTATCGCATAGGGTTTTCAAGAGTCGTATGGGTTTGTTTTGAATACCTAAGTCTGTATCCTTTCCATACCTCTCTCCTTTTCGCAGGCCAAATATTGAAGTTTTTCCCTTTCAGCTGTTGAAGTCATTTTTGTTTTCCCCTTTTTGTTCGAGTGCCCTGGTTTCCCTTGATGTCTTACCCGAAAGACATTTTGGCTCGAAACCTTTCTTTTTTCCTTAAGGATGAATACTCACCTCCTTTGTTTCATCCTCTGTTCTTTCTATTTTCCACAGTCCACAAAAAGTTTTCCAAGTCTTTTTTTACACAGGACACAGCCATGAGCACAAAAAGAAACACTCAAAGCGGTCCATTATGGACTTGAATCAAGCAAACAAGCAAAGTTTAGTTTTCAATGGCAGGAATTCCATTTGATGTTCATATTAGTAGCTCGCAAGAATTAGAAATCTCAAAGTTGCATGAAGTATATCACTAGAGCACAAGCCTGAAGTCAAATATCAATCAAAGGTTAAATGCTGACCATTGGATCTCATTGGGAGAGATCGACGGTGGGAAATTATTGCAGAAATTGGGACTCTAAAAGATTGTAAGAATTATTCATCCAGAAAGTTTGAAGTCTTGAATCCTGAAGCAAGCATGAGCCATAGATCTTGAGGAAGATAGGTGGAAGTTGATATGAGGCTTTGAAAAAATGAGCTTCGGTAAATTTCAAGTGAGAAGTGCGTAAAATTCTAGATGGTCCGAAGCCCGAAGCACCAAAATGTCGAATCCCCCAGAGTTTCAAAGCCCGAAGTCCTAAATTCTTTGAAGAACCAAAGCCCCTAGAATGACGAAGTGTCAACGTGCTAAAGTGTTGAAGGCCCAAAGTGAATCTGGACCATCGATCTGCAGAGACCATGCGGCCGCAGATCATTCATTTTGGGGATTTTCCTCTGGGGGATTTTTCATGATTAACTTTTGAAACTTACGAAACCTAAAGTACAAAGTAAATCTTATCCATTTGTTGGCACAGGGGCAGACCCAGGGTTCAATGTTACAACAATGCACCAACAAAACCTTATCTACCAGCCCTTTTGGCAACACCTGCGAAGCATATGAAGTCTCACATGAGGTAGAGGCAGTGGTGGTTGCAGGACTAAGGTGTCTGCAACCTTATTTGGGACATATATATGTGATTATAACACTTAATAGAGCACTTAGCACCTTTGTTTCATCATTATCTAACCAATATCTACTCTGCAGAGAAAATAGAGAATCGTAGCATCCACCCTGATCTAATGTATATAAGAACTTAGCAAAGGAATTAGATTAGATCTAGTAGATTCAAGAACTAAGAGAGTTCACAGATGTCATATCTAGCATCTAGATTCATCATAATCACAAAGCATAAGAAGATTATTTATCTCTATCAAATCACTTAGCAAGAGAGTCATAAATACATTAAGAGAAGCACAAAGCATAACAACTTAGTATTTACGTGGTTCACCCCCACCCTAGGGATATGTCCACCAACTCTTCTTCTTTATTATCTTCAGTCAATCGGTTACAAGAGAAAAACCTCAAAAACCTTACTCTGCATAGGAAAGAAGATCTGGGCATCTCGCTAGATCCTTCTTCCCTTTGTTACAACACTAAGCCTTCCACAGCCTACTACAAGGACCTACAATTATCTCTTCAAGTCTCTTACAGTCATGCACAAAGAACTTACAAACTCTACTTTCACTTAGCATACATTAACATCACATAGATGCACCACCTTTCTATCTAGCCTAAGTGTTTATTTATATATTACAAAATAGTCCTAAACATGGGTAAACCCATGGGCTGACATCCTATTCCCGTTATATACTCCCACATCCCAAAAAGGACCCAAAAAGGGGCAGAGATCCCACAATATCTTCTTCTTCTTGTGATCCTCCTTCAACGGGATGTCGAAGTCCAAAAATAGGTCAAACTTGACCAGATATCAACAAAACCTGGTCAAGGGTCAACATGCCCCCAACACTCACCTGTGACTCATCCTGAGTCACTCTGATGTAGGAATTTTTTCTTCAAATTACTTTTGTGCTACGTGCTCTTTTTCAACAAATTCTTAAATGAGTGCATCATTCACAGGTCCTTCTAGGCGTTGTTTTGTCGCAGTGCTAACCTACTCTAGTTCTTCTCCCTGGCTTTCTACCTCTGTAAACAAATGATAGGCCTTATCTTGTACTAGTTGGAGTTTATGAGTTATCTCCATAACTCTGCTCTGGATATTATGGATTTGTTGTTGGCGGTTAGCTTCTCTTGAGATCTCTTCATTCTTTCCACATTTGACAGTGACTTCAGTTGTGCCTGTAGTGTTTTTGCATGTTTCTTCACTTCCTGTAGCTGCGACTCCAGTGCCTGCAACTCTGGGTTCTCGGTAAGTTTCTCATACGTCTGATCACTGCGATCAATGAATTTCTTTCATTATAAGGTAAGGGCCTTCAGTTTGTCAGTTGCGCTGTGGGAAGTGGCTTCTTGCTGGTCCCTTACGTCCCATGGAGTCTCAGGCATAGTGCGTAGTTATAAATATGCAATGCATTGTTGTAGATGTTGGATCACTTCTTCAATTTGCACTACTTTCTTCGTGACTTGATCCTCTGCCTTTACTTCTATGATAGTCATATAGAGAAGCACTATGTTGACCATTTCTTTTACTTCGAGTTGATCTGTGAGAAACTACTCCTTGTCTTTCCGTAGTTGGTCTTTTTCTTCATCGAAATTTGCCTGGAGAGAAATATTCTCTCGTTCCACAGTACTGCGTTTCTCTACAAGGAATCCTTGTACTTGTGCCAATGCCTGGGTGGATTGCGATGTTTCTTCTTGTGCTTGTTGAAGGTGAGCTTCGACTGTATCAACTATTCGTTGGATTTGAGCTAGCTCATGTCCCAGTTCTGGTGTTCCTAATGGCAGAGGCATAGTGGAGACTACACGACTAGACTGCAGTTCTTTCTGTACTCCTTGGAGCTCAATATCGATTCTATTGTACATCGCTTCCTTTATAGCCTCTTGTTTCTCTGCTATCTCTAGCGAGGCATCAGTCAGGGCCGCTATAATGAAATCNTGTATACCTTTGGGATGATCAGATAAAGTGATAATATGAGTTTAAATATGGGTGATCAAGAGTGTAATAGTGGCAAAAAGTATAGGCAAAAAGGTACATTGTGTGGTCCTAACAGAGTGCATGCTCATGTTTTGGAATCCTGTAATCATCTCCCTCCAACTAAGAGAGCCCATGCTTTTGTCTGCATCCTTATTTCCTTCTGTATAGTATCATAACTCCTTTTCCAATTTCCTCTTGAATGTTGACTTATTTATGTTTTTACTTCTTCTAGGTTTCTTCAAGATTGATTCTTATTTTTGCTTATCTTGCAGTTGTTACTTATGTAATAAATTCCACATGAATTGTTACCATGGGTTGTTGATGTACTTCATTCTTTCGTGTGTATTTCCTGACTTGTAGTCATTGTGATAGAAATCCTTATCTAGTTGTTCTTCCATAGGTATAGTTTCTCTTTGAACATATTATCTTCTAGGAAATATATATACAACTTATGTACAGAAAACATGGTATGTACAAGAACTATGAAGAGTATTTTTACCTTGTCTTAGAAGAAGAAGTATGTTTTTTCTTGCTTGGATTTCTTTGAGGGTTCCCTTTCTTCGACAACTGATGCTTCATGTGTTTCCTTCCTTTTCTTTAACTCGGGACAATGATTCTTGTAGTGACCATACTTTTGACAATTGAAGCATTGTATTTTTGATATATCTTTCTCTTGATTTGTTTTCTTCCTGGAACCAAACTTCTTTTTATTCTTTTTATTCTTGAACTTTGTTGTGAAGGATTGATCATCATATTTCTTTTGGGTTTTCTCTTTTGCACCGATCCTTGATTCTTCTTGTGAACAACAAGTCTAAAGTTCTTCAAATGAGGGATACTCATTCCTTGTGTTCATGCTTGTGGAAAATGCATCCCATGTCTTGGGAAGACCATTGAGTACTATATTTTACTAGTTCCTTCTCTGACATGATATATTAAATATCTTATAGTTGATGTCTTAACTGAGATATTCTCACAAAGTATGATGTTATGTTTTCATCATCATTCATCTTCATGTCATGGAGCTCATTCTTCAGACTCATTATTTTTCCAATGTTTCTGACTGAGAAGAGGTTTGCTAGGGCATTATACATCTTCTTGGACTAATCAAGATGGGAGATGTAGGGTATTAAGTGGTCTTTTGTAGAATCCACTATGATACTCATGGCATTGATGTCATTGTCTTTGAACTTCTCCATAGCTGCAACGTTCTGCAGTTACTTCTCTTGTCCTTCTTCAAACTCTTGGCAAGGATGAGATCAATCCTTTTCTTCCATGCTCTGAAGTTAGAAGGCCCTTCTAGCTTGTTTTTTAACTTCATAGAGTAAGTCATGGTTGCTTTGACTTGGTCAACCCTAGATTTTACCAAAAAATCAAACTTGATGTCTTACCATGCTGAGAGTACCAGGAGATACGCTAGGCTAGGGTGCACTAATCTATCTGAAAAATTAGGTCAATCCCTTAACTTAAGGTGCCTCAACGAGAGGGTTAGGGTTTTGTTGCTACAGCAAAAATTGGCTGTAACTGCAGCTGCAACTGAGAAAATCCTCCCAATCTATTCTCCTATTTTATTATCTGTTGGAGTTCCCAAAAGTTTAAATTTTGGGAGTTTTCTTGTTGATTTCTCCCCTCCTAGTCTTGGTTTAGAAGGAGAAATATTCAACACCCTCATTTCCCCTGAAATTGTAAAGTGGTTTAGACCCAAGACCTTACAATACTTTCCCACTCCGGGCTTTACTACTCCTCCTCCTATTAATGTTGTTGTATCCAAAGAAAGGGAAACCTATGTTCCCTTGAACCCCATATCTTTCTCCCCCAACACTCAGTTGTTCCCTCTTTCTCCTAGAAACATAGTTCCAATATCATATGTCCAAGCTCCATCTTCCCCTGTTTCTCCTCTAGTTCACATACCAATGACAATTGCTAATCCCCCTAGGAACATGATGGATGCCATAGTGTCTTCTATATACACCCCTCTTGTTTTACCTCAGCCTCTAAATGCTCTCCCAAGTTGTGGCTACCTTAAGAAGTTGCCCAATTTCATAGGTGAGGGTGACATAATTGTAGAGGATCACCTTGTAGCCTTTTATAGTTATGCATATAGTTATTTCATTATGAATGAAGATGTATGGATGAGAGTTTTTGTGCATAGCCTTGATGGTGAGGCTAGGAAATGGTTTAGGGGCTTGACTCCTGGATCTATTGATGGGATTGAAGCCTTAAGTGATGCATTCTTAAGAAATTGGGGGGGGATAAAAAATATTTCCTTTACTATATTACAGAGTGTGTTTCACTTAAGAAAGAATAAGGGGATCATGTTTCTGACTTCTCGAATAGGTTTAATAAAATGTATAATAAAATTCTCACTGAGATTAAGCCTACATAAGCCTCTGCCAAAATTACTTATGCTAGTGCTTTCAATCCTGAGTTTTTCCTCCTTTTGAGAGAAATAAGAGCTACCTCCTTGGCTCATATGCAATATGTGTCTCTTGACGTAGAGTCCAATATATTGGCAGTTGAAAAACTTAGGAGCAAGGATGATAGAGACAAAAGAAAAGGGAGGGCTAAAGCTTCAACCTCTGGTTCCTCTACTACCCACCCTCAAATAGATGAATTGACCAAGATGGTAAAATCACTTTTTGCTGAGGTGGGAAGGTTGAAATTGGAAGGAAAGAAGAACTATAGGAATCCCCCAAATGGTGATAATAGGGGTAACTTAAAAATATCAAATAATTCCCCTCAGATCATCCAAAGAGATCAAAGAATCAAAGATAGGGATGATCAAAAAATTCAATCACCTCTCCAAAATAACCTTGTTACTGATGAAGAAGGAGAGGAAGAAGATTATGATCCTGAAATACATTGTCTTAGAGATACCTCCTCATTTTCTTATTTAACCCAATATTCATATGAGGATACTCTCATGGATAGCTAACCAAATGATATGAGCAAGGGGGAAAAGACCAACAATTATTCAAATAGATATAGCCTGAGGTCAAAGAATAAAGAAGGGAATATTGATATTTCCGATCAGCCCACTAGAGTAGCGAAGCCTTCTAAATATGTGGCAGGCAGCAATAAAGAAAGGGAGCTACTAACCCCCTACTCTAGTGGTCAAAATCCCTATCCCAGAAGTGAAGGAGATTTTGAAGCCTCCCTCCTCATTTAGTTTTGAGCATGAGATTCAAAATATTAGGATCCCTGTACCTTATTCAGAACTGGTCAAACATGAGGACGTCAAAATGTGCCTCTCCACAATTTTGCAGCCCGAACCTTCATCTCATTCAACAGATTTAGTCAACCTCCAAGATGAAAAGCCAACTGTCATACTAGGGAATTTGGTAGAGGATAGAGATGATTCCTCCCCTCCTTTTTATACATCACTAAATATTCATGACAAAGTTTTTCACAACTTCTTGATGGATTCAAGAGTATCTCACAATCTTATGCCCAAAATTGTCATGGATGAGCTTGGGTTGGAGCTTACAAAAACCTACCACGACCTGTATTCATTCAACTCTAGGAGGGTGAAATGCCTCAGGGTTATTAAGGACCTGGTTGTCTCCTTGTTCCAATTGTCAATGTAGAGAGTGGTCATGGATATAGTGGTAGCTGATGTCCCCCTTAATTTTTGGATGCTCTTATCTATGTCATGGATCAAAATACTGGGGGAACTTTGTAGATGGATCTGTCATATGCCACCATTCCCATGTTTGGAGGCGAGCATGGAAGGATTTATCGAGAAGAAGAACTTTCTTACATTATCAGTGATGAAGAAAATCCCATCAACCACCCCATTTTCTTAGTTGATATTGATTTGGGAACCAACATATTACATCTCACTGATACTCCTCAACCACCTATCGAAATAAGAAAGCAACATGTTAAACCTTTTGCGAAGATCCTCCCCACCATGTCTCTTTTTGGAAAATGTTTTTTTATGGAGCCTCTTCTAGGGAAGGTGTTGGCACTGGAGTAGTTTTTATTTCCCCCACCCAAGAGACCACATCTCTATCTTGCAAGATGGAATTTGAAACAACAAACAACGTGGTAGAATATGAGGCTCTTGTCTTGGGTTTGAGATCTACCAAAGACATGAATATTGAGGAGCTAGCAGTGTTTGGGGATGTTGAGTTGATTGTTCATCAAGCCAGAAATCGATATCAGGCTAAGCATCCTAGGCTAAGGGAATACATAAATGAAGTCTGGGACATGATTCACAGTTTCTTCTTGGATTTTAATATCTCATTTGTTCCAAGGGAGGAGAACTATGTGGAAGATTACTTGAAGGTATCAACAAGTAATTTCAAGGTCCCTTTGCCCCCAAAACTCAAGTATGAGGTGGAGATAAAATATAGACCCTCTATTCCTAACAATGCCAAACATTGGAAGGTATTTGAAGATGATATTGAGATAAAACAATTCCTTGAGACCATGGAAAAATTTTCTAATATTGATATTGATCTGGATCAAGATTTTGAGGAAATTCCTCATGTTGATGTTTTTATGGATAAATTGCTAACCATCATATTGTTCAATTGCCTAGAAACCATATTCCAAAGGGGATTGTCCCTTTGGAGAGATTGTTTGAAAGAAATGATGTTGCTATAAAGGTTGAAGGATCAAATGAGGAGGAGGATGTGACTGAATGCAATCTAGGAACAAAGGAGGACCCCAAATGTGTCAAATTGTCCAGAAGTTTGTCAAAGGACCAAAGGGATGAGTATATCAAACTTTTGAAAGAGTTCTCTTATGTTTTTTCTTGGACATACTTGGATTTGAGAACATATGACACTGACATCATTGAACACAAAATCCCTCTGAAAGAAGACACCAAACCTTTCAAGAAGAAGCTTTGGTAGATAAACCCCATGTTGCTGCCGATTATGGAAAAGGAAGTGAAGAAGCTACTAGATACAGAAATTACTATCCCCTTGATATTTTCAGAGTGGGTGGCTAATTTGGTGCCTATGAGAAAGAAGAATGGGGAAATCCGGTTGTGTTTCGATTTCAGAAATTTGAACAGAAGCTCCAAAAAGGATAATTACCCCTTGCCGAAAATGGAGCACATTTTGCAAAGAGTGATTGGTTCATCCAAGATGTCTATGGTTGATGGATTCTCTGGTTACAACCAAATCTTTGTCTTGCCTTAATATAGAGAGAAGGTGACTTTCACTAATCCTTCGGTCACTTTCATGTATGCTAAAATTCCCTTTGGATTGATGAATGCAGGAGCGACCTTCCAGTGAGCCATGGACATCACCTTCACTGGGGAAAAGGACAAATTTGTAGTCATCTATCTAGATGACATTACAGTATTCTATAGGTATGATAAAGAGCAATGTCATCATCTGAAGAGTCTTTTCTTGAAATGCATAACGTTTGATCTTTCTCTCAATCCTAAGAAGTCTTTATTTTCCATGCAAGAGAGAAAATTATTGGGGCATATTGTGTCAGCTGAAGGGGTGAAGATTGATCCAAGCCGAGTAGATGCCATCCAGTCCTTATCTTTTCCCAGATCCAGGAAAGAGATTCAATATTTCTTCGGTGAAATCAACTTTTTGAGGAGGTTCATTTATAATTTTGTTGAGTTGGTTAAATACATTACAACCATGCTCAGAGAGGGAAACAAAGTGAAATGGACTATTGAGTTTATAAATTCTTTCGACCAAATCAAGAGGGATTTGACTGAAGCACCCGTGCTCATCATCCCTGACTATTTTAAGTAATTTATGATATTTTCTTTCGCTTCATATGATAGATTAGTTGTTGTTTTGTTGCAAAGAAACACAGAGGGGCTGGAGTAGCCTATTTCCTTTTTCAACAGAGAACTGAGAGATGCAGAAATGAGATATGATATTATGGAGAAGCAAGATTATGCTTTGGTGAAATATTTCAAGGCTTTCAAGATCTATATTTTTCATTCAAAAAATGTTTCATATGTCCCCTCAGCCTCCGTAAAGGAGATTCTGATCCAACTTGATATTCATGGGAAAAGAAGCAAGTGGATCGCCAAAATTCTAGAGTTTTACCTGGAAATAAAACCCACCAAATTGGTGAAAGGCCAAGGTTTAGCCAGGTTACTGGCTGAATCGAATTGCAAGGCATTGGGGGTAAATTTCATGAATATAGACTCGGAAAATTAGCAAACTGATATTGTTGGTGAATACCATCATGTCAGCCCCAACTTAGTAGGATGAACCTGGTATAAAGACATCATACACTTCCTGCCAAAGTTGAAGCCTCTTGATGGTTTGGACAAAAAAAAGGTGAGAGATTTGAAACTCAAAGAAATCAAATAGTGTATCATTGATTAGGTTTTGTACCAAAAGGATCCTCTAGCAGTCCTGTTGAGGTGTCTAGACTCACAAGAAGCCCAAAAAGCTATTATTGATTTTCATGACAGCTCATGTGGGAGACATCATTTTTGGAGAACCACAACTTACAAGATCCTCAAAGCTAGGTATTTTTGGCCCAACGTATTTACTGATGTTTGTGCAAAGATTAGATCTTGCACTAAGTGTCAAAAGTTTGTTGGAAAACAACAACTCAAATCTTTGCCTTTGAAACTTGTAATGGTTTCTAGACCTTTTCAGCAGTGGGCTCTGGACTTCATTGGAGAGATCCACCCAGCCTCAAGTGGCTACCACAAGTGGATTTTGATTGCCACTGATTATTTTACCAAATGAATAGAATCCATCCCTACAAGGAGTGCTTCTCACAAGGTAATCATAAATTTCCTCGAAGACATCATGTCCAGATTTAGTTATCCAAGCAAGATCGTCAGCAGAAGATAAAGAGAGCTTTTGACAAAAAGACAAGCAAGGAGGATTTCCAGCTGGGGGATCTGGTGCTCAAATGGGATGCACCCAAGAAGGAAAAAGGAAAACATGGTAAATTCAAATACTTATGGATTGATCCCTTCAATATTTCTGACATATTCCCAAATAACACTTATAAATTGCAAAACTTGGAGGATTTCGAGGTTTTGAGTGGCCTTGTAAATGGGAATTTTATGAAGAATTTTTTTTTTTAGAACATGACCGGTGTTCCACCATTGTAAATACCACTCCTTTTTTGTTTTTATTTTCAGTTTCATTTTTAATAAGAGACTCCATAACCCAATAGCAATGACACTAGTGTTGTGCACTCTTGGCAACTCGTAGGGAGCCTACCATCCCCTGTGGAGCCAAATGTTATCGCATAGGGTTTTCAAGAGTCGTATGGGTTTGTTTTGAATACCTAAGTCTGTATCCTTTCCATACCTCTCTCCTTTTCGCAGGCCAAATATTGAAGTTTTTCCCTTTCAGCTGTTGAAGTCATTTTTGTTTTCCCCTTTTTGTTCGAGTGCCCTGGTTTCCCTTGATGTCTTACCCGAAAGACATTTTGGCTCGAAACCTTTCTTTTTTCCTTAAGGATGAATACTCACCTCCTTTGTTTCATCCTCTGTTCTTTCTATTTTCCACAGTCCACAAAAAGTTTTCCAAGTCTTTTTTTACACAGGACACAGCCATGAGCACAAAAAGAAACACTCAAAGCGGTCCATTATGGACTTGAATCAAGCAAACAAGCAAAGTTTAGTTTTCAATGGCAGGAATTCCATTTGATGTTCATATTAGTAGCTCGCAAGAATTAGAAATCTCAAAGTTGCATGAAGTATATCACTAGAGCACAAGCCTGAAGTCAAATATCAATCAAAGGTTAAATGCTGACCATTGGATCTCATTGGGAGAGATCGACGGTGGGAAATTATTGCAGAAATTGGGACTCTAAAAGATTGTAAGAATTATTCATCCAGAAAGTTTGAAGTCTTGAATCCTGAAGCAAGCATGAGCCATAGATCTTGAGGAAGATAGGTGGAAGTTGATATGAGGCTTTGAAAAAATGAGCTTCGGTAAATTTCAAGTGAGAAGTGCGTAAAATTCTAGATGGTCCGAAGCCCGAAGCACCAAAATGTCGAATCCCCCAGAGTTTCAAAGCCCGAAGTCCTAAATTCTTTGAAGAACCAAAGCCCCTAGAATGACGAAGTGTCAACGTGCTAAAGTGTTGAAGGCCCAAAGTGAATCTGGACCATCGATCTGCAGAGACCATGCGGCCGCAGATCATTCATTTTGGGGATTTTCCTCTGGGGGATTTTTCATGATTAACTTTTGAAACTTACGAAACCTAAAGTACAAAGTAAATCTTATCCATTTGTTGGCACAGGGGCAGACCCAGGGTTCAATGTTACAACAATGCACCAACAAAACCTTATCTACCAGCCCTTTTGGCAACACCTGCGAAGCATATGAAGTCTCACATGAGGTAGAGGCAGTGGTGGTTGCAGGACTAAGGTGTCTGCAACCTTATTTGGGACATATATATGTGATTATAACACTTAATAGAGCACTTAGCACCTTTGTTTCATCATTATCTAACCAATATCTACTCTGCAGAGAAAATAGAGAATCGTAGCATCCACCCTGATCTAATGTATATAAGAACTTAGCAAAGGAATTAGATTAGATCTAGTAGATTCAAGAACTAAGAGAGTTCACAGATGTCATATCTAGCATCTAGATTCATCATAATCACAAAGCATAAGAAGATTATTTATCTCTATCAAATCACTTAGCAAGAGAGTCATAAATACATTAAGAGAAGCACAAAGCATAACAACTTAGTATTTACGTGGTTCACCCCCACCCTAGGGATATGTCCACCAACTCTTCTTCTTTATTATCTTCAGTCAATCGGTTACAAGAGAAAAACCTCAAAAACCTTACTCTGCATAGGAAAGAAGATCTGGGCATCTCGCTAGATCCTTCTTCCCTTTGTTACAACACTAAGCCTTCCACAGCCTACTACAAGGACCTACAATTATCTCTTCAAGTCTCTTACAGTCATGCACAAAGAACTTACAAACTCTACTTTCACTTAGCATACATTAACATCACATAGATGCACCACCTTTCTATCTAGCCTAAGTGTTTATTTATATATTACAAAATAGTCCTAAACATGGGTAAACCCATGGGCTGACATCCTATTCCCGTTATATACTCCCACATCCCAAAAAGGACCCAAAAAGGGGCAGAGATCCCACAATATCTTCTTCTTCTTGTGATCCTCCTTCAACGGGATGTCGAAGTCCAAAAATAGGTCAAACTTGACCAGATATCAACAAAACCTGGTCAAGGGTCAACATGCCCCCAACACTCACCTGTGACTCATCCTGAGTCACTCTGATGTAGGAATTTTTTCTTCAAATTACTTTTGTGCTACGTGCTCTTTTTCAACAAATTCTTAAATGAGTGCATCATTCACAGGTCCTTCTAGGCGTTGTTTTGTCGCAGTGCTAACCTACTCTAGTTCTTCTCCCTGGCTTTCTACCTCTGTAAACAAATGATAGGCCTTATCTTGTACTAGTTGGAGTTTATGAGTTATCTCCATAACTCTGCTCTGGATATTATGGATTTGTTGTTGGCGGTTAGCTTCTCTTGAGATCTCTTCATTCTTTCCACATTTGACAGTGACTTCAGTTGTGCCTGTAGTGTTTTTGCATGTTTCTTCACTTCCTGTAGCTGCGACTCCAGTGCCTGCAACTCTGGGTTCTCGGTAAGTTTCTCATACGTCTGATCACTGCGATCAATGAATTTCTTTCATTATAAGGTAAGGGCCTTCAGTTTGTCAGTTGCGCTGTGGGAAGTGGCTTCTTGCTGGTCCCTTACGTCCCATGGAGTCTCAGGCATAGTGCGTAGTTATAAATATGCAATGCATTGTTGTAGATGTTGGATCACTTCTTCAATTTGCACTACTTTCTTCGTGACTTGATCCTCTGCCTTTACTTCTATGATAGTCATATAGAGAAGCACTATGTTGACCATTTCTTTTACTTCGAGTTGATCTGTGAGAAACTACTCCTTGTCTTTCCGTAGTTGGTCTTTTTCTTCATCGAAATTTGCCTGGAGAGAAATATTCTCTCGTTCCACAGTACTGCGTTTCTCTACAAGGAATCCTTGTACTTGTGCCAATGCCTGGGTGGATTGCGATGTTTCTTCTTGTGCTTGTTGAAGGTGAGCTTCGACTGTATCAACTATTCGTTGGATTTGAGCTAGCTCATGTCCCAGTTCTGGTGTTCCTAATGGCAGAGGCATAGTGGAGACTACACGACTAGACTGCAGTTCTTTCTGTACTCCTTGGAGCTCAATATCGATTCTATTGTACATCGCTTCCTTTATAGCCTCTTGTTTCTCTGCTATCTCTAGCGAGGCATCAGTCAGGGCCGCTATAATGAAATCAAAGTCATCCGAGGTGAGGATAGTCTACATTTTGGTCATATAAGCTTTTGATTTCTTCCGAGAGGAAGGCTTTAGGGGGGAAACCTTCATTTTTATTCAAGGGGTCCTCCCCATCTCTAGGCAGTGTAACCTCACCTTTCTTCTATTCAACTTCTACGCCATCTATCTCTCCACCATCACCTCCTTTCTCTCGTGAGATGGAATGTTAGGATCCTAACCTGCACATAGGTAGAAAAATGTATTTAGATCTAATAAAGGTCAATATTAATAAGGCCTTGCAATAAAATAGAATAAGTCAAATGTAAGAAGACCTAATAGAAACTTCCTCTTCTTGAAGGATCTTCCTCTAGATGCTTCTTTTGATAGGCATATTTAGTATAAATAGGAGTCGAGGGTATGACAACCCTAGCTTGGAGATTATTGTAATAGATCTCTTGACTAAAGATTTCCCCCTCGAAGAGGCCCATGAAAATTGCTCTCAGAATCAAAGTGCTATTTTTGTTGTTATTCTCACATCATTTCATGTGTTATTGTGCTGATTATTCTGGTTATACTGTTTTTATTCTGCCATTTCTAGCATTTTATTTCTGTTCTGCATACTTTTTATATCTGGTATATTACAAGAGGTATTAGAGCACTTTCCTTGGCATAAATTGTGCATAAATATTTGTCAGGGTAGAGACATATTCTAGTGTCTTTAAGCCATAGAGATCTGTCGTTACGTGCATAAACCCGCGGTTGAGGGATTCATACACACAGGAAATACAAGTGGTTCTCAAGCGCACATCTGTTGACCACCCTTGTAACCCTTGTTGGTATCCCTTCGAGTGGTAGCACATCAGACAACACCTATGTACGGATCGACCTAGATTTCCTGAAGCCCTCTTTAGATAAATCGATCAGGCTCCTGACTGCTATAGTGCCACTGAGAACAACACTCAAGAAGATACTCTCTAGTACCTGGGTAGTCGAGCAGTACAGATAAGGGTATGGTCTATCCTCCTTAGTTAGCACCCTGAGATATTGGGTCGAGTACTACTGTTGTACCCTTCACATATATCAGAGATCTATAACATAGAGAAAACCCTTGTCTATATAACCCTTGAATACCTAACCCTTGGGGACAGAAACATAAACAAATTAAAACATACAAGATCTATTGTCATGCAACTGTGTTCAGGTTTCCAAGTAAATACACATTTCTTTCTAGTTAAACATTTTGGCATTTCCTCTCTGCAGTATTCTTCAGACTCGAGTATAACTCCACAGGTGTAAAAAAAAAATAAAAAAATTTATGGAAAATTTTTCACCATTATTTGAGACCTATTCCATTGGATTCATCTCTTCACGCTTATCACATGAATCCATATCATTTTTTGGAAAAAGGTTTGACCCCACCTGCCCCTTTTTAGTTCCCCCATCCTCATGGCCCATACTCGTAGCCAAGACTTGGAAGCTTGCTTCAACACCTTGCAATTTGGTCTCATCGAGACCCAAGAAGAAGTGAAACAACTCAGTGCCAATGGTGCCTCCATCAATACAACCATGTAGTCATCAATGAAGGAAATCAAGAAAGACCTCACCACCCATATTGAATCTGTCTTTTTGGCACTCTGCACCAAAATGCATATCCCTACAGATAACTCTTCCTCTTCCTCACCTCCATATACTGAAGGTAACCACCTCTCATTCCCATAACTTTCAGAACCATCACTTTCAATGTGACCTACGCCTTCCGTGGGTGGATGTGACTAAATTTGATGGCTCGGACCCCACTAGTTGGGTAACCCAAATGGAACATTATTTCTCTTTATAAGACATTACAAATGACTCATCCAAACTCCGCTATGGTGTTCTCCATATAGATCAAGAACGTTGGCAATGGTGGCAATGGAGAAAAACTTCTCGTCAAGGGTATATTGCTTAGACACACTTTGTGGCAGAGATTTATGAATGCTTTGACACTGACAACAACCATTTGGGTCGTTTGACAAAGTTGAAACAATTAGGAACAATGGAAGACTTTATAGATGCCTTTGAGCGCCTGGATTTTCGGATAGAGGGCATGTTTGATTCCTTTTTCCAAGAGTGTTTTATTAGTGGCCTCAAGTATGAGATTTGGGCCCATTCATGGCTCAGAATCAGAGTTGGGTGGAGGCTACTAAAAGAGATAAAGAAGCACAACAGGTTGTATCTTCTAAAAATCAAAAACCCTCCTTTATCCCTCGCCCTAAACCAGTAAATCCTACTACTCCCTCCGCTCCACTAAAGATCCAAAAATTGACCAGGGATGAAATGGTTGAATGCCAAATCAAAGGCATTTATTATAATTGTGATGACAAATATTTCCCGGGCCACAAGTGTAAGGAACAAAATTTGTTTATGGCCATCTTCGAGGATATTTCGAAGGAGGATATTGAAACTCCCCTTGTGTCTGAGTCACCTTAAACCCCCAACATAACCCCTCCCTCAGACCCTCCCAACATAGAANTCATTTCATGTGTTATTGTGCTGATTATTCTGGTTATACTGTTTTTATTCTGCCATTTCTAGCATTTTATTTCTGTTCTGCATACTTTTTATATCTGGTATATTACAAGAGGTATTAGAGCACTTTCCTTGGCATAAATTGTGCATAAATATTTGTCAGGGTAGAGACATATTCTAGTGTCTTTAAGCCATAGAGATCTGTCGTTACGTGCATAAACCCGCGGTTGAGGGATTCATACACACAGGAAATACAAGTGGTTCTCAAGCGCACATCTGTTGACCACCCTTGTAACCCTTGTTGGTATCCCTTCGAGTGGTAGCACATCAGACAACACCTATGTACGGATCGACCTAGATTTCCTGAAGCCCTCTTTAGATAAATCGATCAGGCTCCTGACTGCTATAGTGCCACTGAGAACAACACTCAAGAAGATACTCTCTAGTACCTGGGTAGTCGAGCAGTACAGATAAGGGTATGGTCTATCCTCCTTAGTTAGCACCCTGAGATATTGGGTCGAGTACTACTGTTGTACCCTTCACATATATCAGAGATCTATAACATAGAGAAAACCCTTGTCTATATAACCCTTGAATACCTAACCCTTGGGGACAGAAACATAAACAAATTAAAACATACAAGATCTATTGTCATGCAACTGTGTTCAGGTTTCCAAGTAAATACACATTTCTTTCTAGTTAAACATTTTGGCATTTCCTCTCTGCAGTATTCTTCAGACTCGAGTATAACTCCACAGGTGTAAAAAAAAAATAAAAAAATTTATGGAAAATTTTTCACCATTATTTGAGACCTATTCCATTGGATTCATCTCTTCACGCTTATCACATGAATCCATATCATTTTTTGGAAAAAGGTTTGACCCCACCTGCCCCTTTTTAGTTCCCCCATCCTCATGGCCCATACTCGTAGCCAAGACTTGGAAGCTTGCTTCAACACCTTGCAATTTGGTCTCATCGAGACCCAAGAAGAAGTGAAACAACTCAGTGCCAATGGTGCCTCCATCAATACAACCATGTAGTCATCAATGAAGGAAATCAAGAAAGACCTCACCACCCATATTGAATCTGTCTTTTTGGCACTCTGCACCAAAATGCATATCCCTACAGATAACTCTTCCTCTTCCTCACCTCCATATACTGAAGGTAACCACCTCTCATTCCCATAACTTTCAGAACCATCACTTTCAATGTGACCTACGCCTTCCGTGGGTGGATGTGACTAAATTTGATGGCTCGGACCCCACTAGTTGGGTAACCCAAATGGAACATTATTTCTCTTTATAAGACATTACAAATGACTCATCCAAACTCCGCTATGGTGTTCTCCATATAGATCAAGAACGTTGGCAATGGTGGCAATGGAGAAAAACTTCTCGTTAAGGGTATATTGCTTAGACACACTTTGTGGCAGAGATTTATGAATGCTTTGACACTGACACCAACCATTTGGGTCGTTTGACAAAGTTGAAACAATTAGGAACAATGGAAGACTTTATAGATTCCTTTGAGCGCCTAGATTTTCGGACAGAGGGCATGTTTGATTCCTTTTTCCAAGAGTGTTTTATTAGTGGCCTCAAGTATGAGATTCGGGCCCATTCATGGCTCGGAATCAGAGTTGGGTGGAGGCTACTAAAAGAGATAAAGAAGCACAACAGGTTGTATCTTCTAAAAATCAAAAACCCTCCTTTATCCCTCGCCCTAAACCAGTAAATCCCACTACTCCCTCCGCTCCACTAAAGATCCAAAAATTGACTAGGGATGAAATGGTTGAATGCCAAATCAAAGGCATTTATTATAATTGTGATGACAAATATTTCCCGGGCCACAAGTGTAAGGAACAAAAGTTGTTTATGGCCATCTTTGAGGATATTTCGAAGGAGGATATTGAAACTCCCCTTGTGTCTGAGTCACCTTAAACCCCCAACATAACCCCTCCCTCAGACCCTCCCAACATAGAACCGATCATTTCCCTCAATTCTCTCACTGGATTCTCCTCTCCCCAAACCTTCAAGCTAATTGGTTACATCAAGCTTCAAAAGGTCATCATTATGTTGATAGTGGAAGCACCCATAATTTTATTCATCATTGCATTGCCCAAGAAACTCATTGCTACATCCATGTCGTCAATAATTTCCAAATCATGATTGCCAATGGTGGCTCCATGAAGTGTGGAGGGCATTGTGAAAATGTGTGTCTCCAAATTGGTGACTACCACCTGAAATCTCATATGTTTTCTATAGACATGGGTGGGGGTGACATTGTGTTGGGTGCAGAGTGGCCAAGGACTTTGGGTCCCATTCTCAAGGATTTTAAGGAATTAACCATGCAATTTGACCAGGAGGGTCACCAATATAAGTTCCAAGGCATCATTGTTGGTTCACCTGAGATCATTAGTTCCCATCGCATGGAAAATCTGCTCAAAAAGGGTCATTCTGGTGTTATTTCTCAACTCCATGCCATCCAAGCAAGAAAAACACCCTATGTGCCACAAGACCTCCAAGCCATATTTTTGAAACATCAAGTGGTATTTTCCACTCCCCAGTGACTCCCTCCTTCATGTGGTGTTCATGATCATTCCATTCCCCTGGTACCCAGAATCCTTCCTCCCAATATTCGTCTGTATCATCACCCCTTTTCCCAAAAAATGAAATTGATAAAATGGTCTAGAAAATCATTAATTTAGGCATTATCTGCCCTATTACGAGCCCCTACTCTTCTCCTCTGGTCATGGTCTTGAAGAAGGAAGGTTCTTGGAAAACGTGTCCTGACTTTCGTACCCTCAATAAACTTACCATTAAAGAAAAATTTCCCATTCCTGTCATTGATGACCTCCTAGATGAACTCAGTGGCGCCCAATTCTTAACTAAAATTGATCTTCATTTGGGCTACCACCAGATACGTATGAAAGAGGAAGGAATTCCCAAGACTACCTTTAGAACTCATGAGGGCCACTATGATTTTTTGGTCATGCCCTTTGGCTTCTGTAATGCCCCCTCCACCTTCCAAAGCCTCATGAATCATGTCTTCTGTCCTTTTCTCTGTCATTTTGTCTTAGTTTACTTTGATGATATCCTCATCTATAGAAATACCTGGACAAAGAATATTACTCATGTGAAATGAGTTCTCCATCTACTCTCTCAGCACCAAATTTTCTTGAAACAGTCTAAATGTGATTTTGGCGCCTCAGAAGTAGAGTACTTGGGTCATCTGGTTGGAAAGGATGGCGTCAGGGTGGATCCTAAAATTATTGAAGCTATGCAAGACTGGACTCACCCAAAGACTCTCAAAAGCTTGCATGGATTTATGGTCTTAATAGGTTATTATCGCAAAATTGTTAAGAATTATGGAAACATTGCAGCACCTCTCACTGCTCTCCTAAAAAATAACTCTTTCACTTGGACTCCAGTTGTTGCTCAAGATTTTTAAACCTTGAATATGGCCATGTGCACGACTCCAATCCTGGCCCTTCCTGATTTCACAAAGACCTTTGTCCTGGAATGTGATTCTTCAGGGAAATGAATTGGTGTTGTCCTTATGGAAGAGGGTCGGCCTTTGGCCTTTACCAAGAAGCAACTATCTGAAAGAAATCTGGGCAAATCTATCTATGAAAAGGAAATGTTGGCTATTCTACAAGTCGCTGATTTGTGGCACCCTTATATATTGGAGAAACGCTTCCAAATTAAGACATACCATCAAAGACTCAAGTATTTTTTGGAACAATGCATTTCCTCCCCAGAGCAACAAAAATGCGTAACTAATATATTTGGCTATGATTGTGATATCATTTACAAGAAAGGCAAAGAAAATGTGGTTGCAGATGCACTTTCCCACAAATATGAAGATGAAGGATCCCTTTTTTCTCTTTCCTTCATTGTACCAGATTGGCTCCAAGTTATTCTCTAGGAATGGCTACAAGATCCCAAAATTTTGTAGTTGATCCAACAATTGCAGTGCAGTTCTCTAGCCCCCCAAGGGTACTCTTCGCTTCATGATGATCTTCGATAAAAAGGTTTTTTGTATTTAAGTAAATAATCAAATATTAAATCCACGGTACTTTCAAAGCTTCATGCTACACCAACATCGGGGCACTCCAGGCTCACCAAAACCTATGACAGGGTCAAACGTTCTTTTTTCTGGGATGGTATGAAACAGGACATTCATAATTTTGTTGCTGAATGTCATGTGTGTCAACGAAACAAGGGAGAAATAGTCAAATCTCCAGGCACACTACAACTTCTCCCGATTCAACCTTCTATTTGGAAGGACATCTCTATGGATTTTATTACAAGCTTACCAAAATTGAGAAATAAATCAATCATCATGGTGGTTTTTGATCTCCTTTCCAAGTATGCTCATTTTTGCGCTCTTCAACACCCATTTACAGAATCCACAGTGGCTCAAATTTTCATGGATCAGGTCTTCAAGATCCATGGCATGCCACACTCTATTGTTTATGATCATGGCCCAACCTTCACAAGAAATTTTTGGCAAGAACTGTTCAAGCTACAAGCCA
>JZKD02S1731310.1:607236-618304 GCA_000966675.3 Picea glauca
TATTTCTGTTGTGAATCTTATATCATTTCATGTGTTATTGTGGTGATTATTCTAGTTATATTGTTGTTATTCTTCCATTTCTATCATTTTATTTTTGTTCTACATACTTTTATATCTGGTATATTACATGGAAGCAGTCTTCACGGATGCATTGTCTAAATCCTGAACCTCTTCAGTTTTCTTCATCCTACTAGTTCCAGGTGTATCATGTGAATTTTTTGGACTATCTATATCGGATATCTCCACAGGGTCTGCTGGAATGAGGAGGTTCACCGACTAGTCCTTGGTGATCTCCTCCAAGTCCTCCATTAGCTTGTAATAGGAATGAAGTTGTTTCTTGTGCTCATCAGCATGCACTGTGATGTAAATGAAATGGCAATCCATGTTGAATTTCATCAAAGGTCGGAACCTGTGTAAAGTATTCAAAGTTATGCAAGGCATGGATTGTATGGCTACCTTCAACTGGTTGTAGTATGTGTGAAATACATCAATGGATTGCCACTGTTTATTCATGTCACTTGAATACCACAGTGTGTTGAAATTCACATCCAATGGTTCAAAGGGATCTATGTCTGAGAAGGTTGCACCTTCTGGCATCTCCCAGGAAATGAAAGTGATCAGGTTCAATAGCCAGCTGAAGTGAAACGCGTACCCTTGATCCCGGGCTTCTCTGCATTCAAGTTCTAATTGGTTCACCAGGTACTTTGCCCAATTCATTTGTAGGCCCTGTGAGGTCAACTAAAGAATGAGTCACTTGGGTGGGTTGTTTCTTGCATACTAACTTTACTACGATCAATTAACAGGCGAGGCACACTATGCCACTCTAGATAGAAGCTACCTTGTAGCCTCGTGTGCCCTTCTCGACATCATCGTAGGTGTCCTTGATCCTTTGAGCTAGAGCGTGATCAATTGTTTTTCTGGGATATAAATCTTGTGGGTCAGGGCCCTGCATACTTATCCCTGTGATATGATTTATCAACATCGGATCCACTGTTATGCGACAATTTAACCATATATAACCTCCATGGTAACAAGAAAACAACAATTTAACACATTCATTCACCTCCTGGTGTCGTCCGAAGTGTGAAATCTTCATAAGGTTCAATAGGGTGGACTGTGCGAGGTTATGGTTCTATGGCTGAGGGACAATCTTTGAATTCTTTCCTTTAGTTATGGTCAGGTACTTATGTTGGGAGGGCATGTTGTAATCTTTCTTGTCATCGAGGTTGAAGTCACTAAACTTCAATGCTATAATATTTTCTTGGTCTGTGTGAACTGCGCGTATCCCCTTTGGGAGGTACTTAGTGACCAAGGCATATTCAAAATATTTAGGTACGTTGTCGCAGTTTACAACACTGCTCAAAGGTTCTATATAAGCAGGTAATACGCTCATAATCAACTTAGCATTCGCGAGATCATCCTTGTTCTTAGTTCTCTTCTCATATGATGGTTGGGATGGTTCGTCTTGAGCAGTTGACAAAGAGGCTAGAATTCCTCTCATGGATGATGCTTGTACACCTCTAGATAATCCTCTCTTTGACATGACTCTTTCAGTCATCAGGTCGATCAAAACTTCCTCAACAACTCTTTCTACAACACTCAACTCATATGACATACACGCTCAGGGTTAACAATCTCAGGTTCGGGGGGGGAGGTTAGACACAGTAATGAGAGAGAGAGAAGAAGCATGATGATCATGGTATAAAATCAACGTAGTCTATGGGATCAAATTCTCAATTGGAAAAAGTGTTCTCGATGCATGGCGCAGTGGGATAAATAGGTAACTCGACAACAGGTCGCTTGCAATGGGTATGATGTCTTCATTAACTCGGTTCTGTCTATTATAGCGTTGTCTCAAAGGTCAGATGGCAAGATAGCTGGCCATAAATGGTTTTCTATCCATTCGGAGCATTGATCTAATGATTATAATGTTCCCCAATGGCTATATTTCTTCGCCATGGAGAAGTGCCATGTGTCATTGTTCTAATATCCCGGTGAAGCTCCAATTTTGCAAATTTTCCTTTTGTGAGGTTCCCTCTCGGACTTTCTGTAACTTTTCAGTCTTAGCCCTCTTCTTAATTATATTTCTAGCCTTCTTTCCAGTGATCTTCATATCAATATGTGTTTTTCCTTTCTGATTCTTATCTTCTCTTAACATAGTTACTTCGTGTTGTTGAAATTCTTTCCTAGCATTCAGGGGTAGTACCTCTTCTTTGTCTGGGATAAGTACTTCATTCTTCTGTTGGTATTCTAATGTTCTTGTAGCTTCGACATCTGGGTCTCTGGTTTTAAATAGCTTCGATTTTTTTTCCTGTTTTGCAATCAAGTGTGTGATCCTTCTAGTCATGAATTATTTTAACTCCTGCTTATGTTGTTCTAACACTGCTTCTTCTTCTTTCCTTCTAGCCTGGTATCTTTCAATCCAAGGGCTGACTAGTAACATGGTAAATAGTGTGTTGTCTTCAATAAATTTAATAATCTCAAAATCTTCTTCTGTCAAAGTTCCATTGGCATTCATTGGTATTTGAGTGAGCTTCCCAGATAGGTTTGCCAATTTTCCTCTGAATAATACTATTCCTCCTAATAAAGGAATCATAACAGTCTTCCCTATAGCTTCCCAAGTTCTTTCTGTCATGATATTCACATGTGTTTCCTCATCCAGAACATATTCAATGTCGAAGTCTCCTATTCTTTCTTTGATGCATTATTTTTCTTTGAATATCCCTGATAAGATGATATGTCAGTGGTCATTTTGGGTTTCTTTCATCTGTAACAATACTTTCTCTGATTCTTTTTGGGTTTCCACCATTTCTGGATCTACTTTACGGTTTTCCTAGTTCAGATTCATTCTTTCAACTTTAGCAATCATTCTAGGGAAATACAACACTTCATGGTCCATAGATTTGCAACAAAGACAACTAGGTCTTCTTCAAGGGCATTCCTTAGCAAGATGTCCTGGTCTTCTGCAACTGTAAAAGAGGGTTAATCATCTATTTCTTTTAAATTATCCCCAACTTCTTGTGTACTATGCACTAAGAGCATAGGAGCTAACCTTCAACAAATTCTCTCTAGGATCCTACATCCATTTGTCAGTCCAAATATTTTTTTTATGCATAGGTATAACATATCTTTCACTATTCTTGTCAGATCTATTAATATCAAATATTCCTTCATCTATCAATACCCTAGTTTTTGAACTAGGAAAGAATATATTAAACATACCTAGATCCATACTCTAGAAACAAAATTTTCCACTTATCTTACTTCTATAGAGCACAAAGATTCTAGATCTAAAACTTTTCACTAATCTTACCTTTATCAAAGAACAGAGCTTGCAGATCTTACCTCTTTTAATCATAAATTCTCACTTTTACCTTTCTTAAAGCACAAAGCTTGCTAATCTTACCTCTTTTAATCATAAATTCTCACTTTTAGATCCGACTTCTTTTCTTCAGATCGGGCTTATTTATTTTAGCACAAAACTTTATAAATCATGTAGAATACAATGCACTAGAGAGAAATATCTATGCATAGATATTTCAAAACTTCAGGACGAATATTTGCACAAAGCTCCTTCTTTCTCAGTTCCCAAAAATCACAGTTTCAGGTCCCGACAATGGAATCATTTGTTGGCACAGGGGTAGACCCAAGGTTCAACGCTACAACAACGCACCAACAAAACCCTAACTACCAGCCCTTTTGACAACACTTATGAAGCAGATGAAGTCTCACCCGAGTTAGAGGCAGGGGTAGTTGTAGGACTGAGGTGTCTACAACCTTAGCTAGGACACATATCTATGATTATAACACTTAATAGAGCACTTAGCACCGTTAGTTCATCACTATCTAACCAATGTCTACTCCGCAGAGAAAATAGAGCATCGCAACATCCACCCTGATCTAATGTATATAAGCACTTAGCAAAGGAATTAGATCAGATCTAACAGATTCAAGCACTAAGAGAGTTCACAGATGTCATATCTAGCATCTAGATTCATCATAAACACAAAGCATAAGAAAATTTATCTATCTCTATCAAAGAACTTAGCAAGAGAGTCGTAAACACATTAAGACAAGAAAAAATCATAACAACATAGTATTTACATGGTTCAACCCCACCTCGGGGCTACGCCCACCAACTCTTCTTATTTATTGTCTTCATTCAATCGGTTACAAGAATAGAGCCTCAAAAACCTTACTATGCACAGGACAGAAGATATGCGCAGCTCGCTAGATCCTTCTTCCTTAT
Organism: Picea glauca; assembly: GCA_000966675.3. NCBI lineage: Eukaryota > Viridiplantae > Streptophyta > Pinopsida > Pinales > Pinaceae > Picea > Picea glauca. The sequence goes on from JZKD02S1731310.1 coordinate 611,486, forward strand.
GTTACATCACTAAGCATTCCACAATCTGTTACAAGGACCTGCACTTAGCTCTGCAAGTCTCTTACAGTCACGCATAAATCACTTATAGACTCTACTTCCACTTAGCATACATTCACATCACATATATGGAACACCCTTGTATCTATCCTAAGTGTCTATTTATATATTACAAAATAGGCCTAAACATGGGTAAACCCATGGGCCGACATCCCATTCCCATTACATATTCCCACATCCCAAAAAGGACCCAAAAAGGGGCCGAGACCCCACAATCTCTGCTTCATCTTGCGCTCCTCCTTCGATAGGTTGTCGAAGTCCAAAAATAGTTCAAACTTGACCATATCAACAAAACCTGGTCAAGGGCCAACACCATTGATTTGCAAGAGCCACACATCATCAAATCCCTAGCTCTGGGTAAAATCACATGGGGGAAGCACAGGTTTGAGATTTTATTTCTATGAAGTCTAGAGACCCGAAAGGATCTCAGTCATTGATCTATGGAATCCACGTGTCATCATATCTATAGCTTTGGATAGAATCATTTGGGGAAAATGAGGTTTGAAAATTGAAAACTCTGAAGCCCAAATCATGAAGCAAATCACAGTCATCGATTTGAGGAGTATATCTAATCCATTGATCTAAAAGTGCCAGAGTTGAGCCATTGATCAAAGGGCCTCATCCAAGATCGCAATATTAGTGGTCATGCTCCATTGTGGGGTCGAAAGGTGCTCGAGATTTAAAATTTGGAGGGTGGGTTGCAATCGAAACCACGGTTTTGAGAGGGGGACAGGTGGCAGCTCATGGTGAATTGTGGGTGGGAAAGCAGTTTGGTTTCAAACCACTCTTGGTCGTGCCCGCAACAATGTGTTGGCATAAGGTCATATACCTAGGTCACATCTGGGAAGGAGCTAAAGGAAAAGGAGCTACTCCTGAGCCCTAGAGCGCCAAGTACATGGAAACCATTAGCATAGACATGTGGCACCCTTATCAGTCATGTCATGTGGAATCCATCTAGTGCTGACACATGGAACTCACTTCAAGAATTTTTAGACATGTCTTCAACCTGTTTTTGAAGTGACGCATGTCACATCTCTTTCTGTGACACATCAACATAGTGATGATAGGTCACTCTTTGGGAAGTGTTTTTGTTCAATGCTGAAGGTAGCGCCCCCCTCCAAGGCATAGTTTTAGTGGACCTTAAAGTTGGTGGGCGATTAAGATTAGAAGTGGAGCTAAATCTAGCAAGTGTGCCCAGATATCATATTGTGACCAGATCAATGGCGATAGTCCATTGTGGGTATGCAACATTCTCAGACGATAATTTTCTTAAGTAGTTCTGTAATTGAAACCATGGTAAGGAAAATGTAATACGTGGCGAAAGGTGGTGAATTGTGGGCTCAAAACTGGTCTCAATCCAAACCACCTTTGAGTGGCTCCGTAATCACGTGTTTATTTAACATCATATCCAAGAGAAGCATGTGGTCTCCCCCTGAGCATTAAGTCTCATGGTGTTCTCGAATAAAGGAAGTTAATGGAAGTAAGGATTGGTGATTGAAATCTTGGCTCACTCCATAAATGGAAGTCATGGAAGGTTCAGTCGTGAATACTGAATTGTCAGATCATGGTACCCCTATGGAAATATTTTCCTACAGACCCATGCCGATATGAGCTCGCATCTAACAGAGGGATGCATGTTCAATATGATAGAAGATATCACAGATGAAAAGCTTTGAATGTAAGAGCCAGGTCGAACCCCTGGTAGTTGTGGACTGATTTGAGTATAAATAGATCAGTTCAAGGTTTAGTTAAGGTCGTCAATTGGTTGAACAAAGATCCCTATTTTGTAATTTTTTGATACCATAGATGCTCTCTGGTTATGTATCAAATTTGAGACTTTTGCATTAATAAAATTCAACCTCTTTTCATCTCTCTGTAAAAATGTGCTAAAACACTCGGGCATGGAGGATCCAGTAGAGGGTTGTGATGCTATTGCAATGTAGGTTTGATTAAAGTGGTGTCGTGACCAGTTTTAGTCAGATCCCTTGTTATCTTATTTCTCCTCACATTGAAGGACTCGGGTATGGAGGATCCATTCGAGTTGGTGTAGTTGTATTGCGATGCAGGCTCGATTACTATGTTGTTGTGACTGTGTTTCTTTGACATATTTCACTGTCTGAAGCTTGAGTTCAAGAGCACTCTTGAGCCTAAGTTTTTCTTCAGCAAGCTTCTTGAAAGCCTGATGCCCATGGTAGACTTGTCCACTTTCTCACCAATTATTCCTTCTTCTCTCCCTTAAACTCAAATCACTAACTGAAGTTAATGAGCCCCTCACTTCCCTATGCGTTGCTTTCCCTGTCTCTGTGTTAGAATCATTTCTATACTAATTTTTTCCATTTGAACTCCACTCATAAATCAAACATCCACCAAATAATATTATGGGTACTGGGCTTATCCTTTCTCAATCTGAGGGTGACTCTTAGTGCAAACAGAATCCTTTGTGACAATACATCCATTTCTCCCCTTTTCTTCCCTTTTCCCCTTTGGATCTAGAGGCATCGGTAAAGGGTTTTGTGTACCCTTCCTTCTTCGGATGTGCATGATCTTTACATTTATCTTTATATTTATATTTCTGATATTTTTCGTTTCCATCATGCATAGTGAGTGTATGCGCCCTTGGGCCTTTGATTGTGCCCATGTTGATGAGCTTGGTTTTCTCTTGTGTCAGGGATTCTATAAAGTCCTCAAGAGAAGGCATCTTCTAGTTGGCTCTAGAGGTAAATCAGAAATAATGGAATGTGGATTTGAATAAAGAGAATCCAGGGCCACGCTTGGAGAGAATGGTGAGAACCATTTGTTTCTCCTCCTTCTATTTATCAACCCCGCAAGCTTTGAGTTGCGACAGTAAATATTTGAATTTTGTAAAGAAATATTGGATATTCTCAAAGATTTTTGGATCTAATGTGAGAAACTCCACCTCCAGCATATGTCCCCTCATATCATCTTGTTTTCCAAATATCCCTACCAAGGTGATCCAGGCTTCATTGGGAGTCTTACAGAAAGATATGTGAAAAAGGAGATCGGGATAAATAAGACTACAAATTGTTTTGAGTGCCTCATCCATGCGATTTAAGTACATGGATTTTTCTAAGTCTGATGTAATTTTTGTATATTTATTAAAGGTTAACCTATAAAACCCTCTGGTTCATATATGTATGGCTATTTTCTCCTTTCATGCAAAATATTTGTATGGGTAAGAATGAATTCTTTTTAGAAATCCATCTTTCTGCTGTCTTCAATCTTTTGTACCTACAAGCAATTTTGGTGTAACTTTTTTCTTAGCAGTCTGTCAGCTCTGATACCATGTAAATGTACTGAACCTATACATAATAGATATATTTAAACAATGATACACACATTTGTAGAGAGGAAATGAGAAAGAAGAAGAAGGAGAGAAAGAATGAAATAATTCACATTAACTTTTATGAATAATGAATAATTTACACATGATATACTATGTATAACTTAATGAGTGTGCACTGGAGGAGAACCAATGCACCATAGTGGTGGTATAGAGTGATATGTACACACACTAACAATTACGAGAATGAAATGCCACCTATTCTAGTCTCTCAAGAAATTACGGGAGTGAACTTCCACCTAGTTGAGTTAACTAGTCAACTAGTCTTCAGTTAACTGACTGAACAGAGAGTAGTGAGGAGTTAAATCAGGGAATCAAGAGTAATGTGTCAGTCTGGTGATGATCCCAAGGAAATTTCGCATTAGCTGGTGATGATCCCAATGTTGCATGGAGACAAAACCAATGCAACATCCAAACTCAACTCAAGTAGTCAAACATAAGTGTCATCTGAAAGAGAATATTCTCTAGGTGGAATATTCTCCCCTAAAATATAGGAGATTGTCTAATGAATAATTATGCCTAATAAACAAGGAAACACCTTAGGAAAAATAAATCCTATGTGTGTGTGAAGTAAATCCAACAATTGCTAGGTGGATTGGATAGATAAGAGAACGAGATGTCTGCATATAGAGGACCAATAGAGCTTGAGGATAGAAGGGTTATATAGACTAACCAAGGTATGTCTTTTCCATATTTGACCCAAGCCTCTGCCATGAATTGATTGGATACTATGATATGGATTCCCACACAATCTACCTTCCTAGGGTGAATATGACCATTACATAAGAAGAAGTATATTGGATGGGGGTATGCTAATAATTTTACAAACCTAGATATATTATTAGGTGTAGGATATATTCTAGAATTGGATACAGATGAGAGGATGGGTGTGAACCTATTCCAACATACCTATATGACCATTAATGGTTTACATAAATTCATCATGGTTCTTATGGAGGGGTTGTTGATGAACACATATACCACCAACATCTTGTTGGTTTAAGGGACACAAGAGAGGAAATATATATGATAGGGGTGGATTCATACTACTAGCCTAAGTTCATGAGAAGTTGAGTATATTTAGACATGCTCAATCAACATGGATAAATTATACTTCTTTGTTGTATGATTGGGAATGGGAGAATTTTTCACCTATTAAGAGGATAGGGATGAAAAATATAGTAGACTATGAGGCCAGATGGCCAAGTGGGATAAAAATGGAAGGGTTCATGACATAATAGAGGGGGAGAGGATATGGCATATACTGGATACATATGGAGATCAGGTGATCTAGAACCTATATGAGGGTATGATATGGGGAGAGGATGAAATCATGACCTGAATCTATGGCTACATATAATTCCATGGTTGTTGCATACCCCAGGCCTCCCAGGCCAAGTAATTCCACAATCAAACTTCTCTTGTTTGTGATATTCAAAATTGTAACATACCTAGCCATAGACATGTTGAGATATTCCACACAAAAAATCTTGTCGAACATCATACATATAAAAATTAATCATACAACACATTCTGCTAATACATAGATTAATACAGAAATAACGGTAATCCTATACATACAACATATACAACAAATACTCATAAATATAAGACATGTACAAATACACAGCATGCAATTGAAAACATAATTGAAACTTATCTTTTTATAGAATACCACCAACTGCATGCAGACCTTCCATGAACCTCCCAGCCTTAGACCAAGTTTCTCATCAATCTCAGTGTGGGTCACCCCCGAACTGGGAATAAACTCCATCGGGGTAAAGGGATTCCTAGGCTAAGCTGAGACAACATGAAGTTACATAATCAACATGAAGGATTTCATCCCAGGAGCAAACTCACACCAACAAACTATAGCCTCTCATTCCCCACATGCCTGTCACACCCCGGGAAGTGTGCCCCTTCTCTACTAAACAGTCCTTCAACTTCCCCACTTCCATTCTGGGGCTTCAACAACAGGCCAAATATGATTTCTCAGAGCACTATAGCTGCAATTGGGCTCCCTCTGGAAAAATCACTTCCCCAACAACCTCTCTCACTTGGAGAGAGTTTCTCATAGGCCCGACAAACTGCTTCTTTAATCCACAGGCCTGATAACCCACCTCTTCAAATCCATCGTCCTGACAACCTCCTTCTTCTACCCAGCTACCAAGTCAATCAAGTAAGGATGATGTCAACAAAAAATTTTGGGTATAGAACAAGTAAGGCACAGTACAGGCTTAGGAAAATTCTAGGTGCGGTGTACATAACAAGAAATGTACGGAATCATTGTTGAAGGTGTGCGTGCAGGTTAAATAGGTGTGTCCATGATGAAAAGGTAGAGTATTGGAGGAAAAATGGTTGGCTGTGTGAATTCCTTGGTGAATGAAAAGGATGGCTCTATGCGTGAATGGGGAAAATATGGGAAAACAAACTATTTTCCCCAGATATATTTGCATGCATCATGATTGACACATGGCTCTCCTAGATCTCTTTTCTCATGAGTGATTCATTCCCTCTTGCATGAGACTTAAGATAAAATACTTATCCTCACCAAAGTATTTAGGAAATAATAATACAATATTCCCTTTAATTTAAGAACTCAATCTTAGCCCTTTTTCCTAGTCTCCTAGCCCCTCCCTTTCCCTTCCCAATGGAACTTAGTCCCCCATACTCTTTTATCGTGGTCAATATACATGAAGCAATGTATTAATATTAATGACATGAGTTTTTACGTATTCAAAAATAGGCTCACTGGCCTTAAGCATCAAGGATCTTCGGCCTAATAATCACATAATCCTCCTAGATTATAATAACTTGGCTCACCAACCTATAAATCATGTTTACAATTTAGCTATGGCTCGACAATGGGGTATTACAATACCCTCCCCTTATTTATGCACTGTCCTCAATGCATACTATTTACATCTTATTATCAAGATTTTAAAAAATATTAAAAAAGATACAGGTATTATGCTCGCATAACATATTCATTCTCCCAAGTTGCATCCTCAAGACCGTACTAGGTCTATTGGACCTTTACTAGCTCTATAGCTCTATTTTGGAGCTTCTTGATCTTTTGGTCCAGTATGAACACTGGATGCACTTGAAAAGCACCTTCTTTCTCCACGTGAATCACATTCCAATCAATAACATGATTAGTGTCATGTATATACTTCTTGAGAAATGATACATGGAACACATTATGAATAGACATTGATGCAGGTAATGCAATCATATAATCTATAGGCCGAATCCTCTCTAGGATTTCCAATAGACCACAATAATAAGCTGCCAACTTTGAACAATTTCCCAACTTCGGGGAACTTCTGTTGGCCTTCACTTTCAAGAATAAATGATCACCTATGCATAATTCCCTATGAATTCTACCCTTATCAACATAG
>JZKD02S1731310.1:631650-645733 GCA_000966675.3 Picea glauca
TATACATAAAATACTCATAAATATAATACATGTACAAATACACATCATGGAATTGAACATATAATTGATACTTATCTTTTTATATAATACCACCAACTGTGTGTAGACCTTCCACGAACCTCCCATCCTTAGACCACATTACTAATCACTCTCGGCAGTGGGTCACCCTTGAGCTAAGACTAAACTCCACCCAGGTAAAGGGATTCCTAGTCTAGGCTAAGAAAACATGAAGTTACACAGTCAACATGAAGGATTTTGTCCTAGGAGCCAATTCACACTGATAGCCTACAACCTCTCATTCCCCACATGCCTGTCCCACCCTAGGAAGTGTTCCCCTTCTCTGCTAAATAGTCCTTCGGCTGCCCAACTTCTTTTCCAAGGCTTCAACAATAGGCCAGAAAGTAATTCTCGGAGCACTATAGTTGCATTTAGGCGCCCTCTGGAAAAATAACTTCCCCAACAACCTCTCTCACCTAGAGAGAGTTTTTCACAAGCCTGACAACCTACTTCTTCAATCCACAAGCTTGACAACCCACATATTCAAATACATAGACCTGACAACCTACTTCTTCTTCCCAACTCCCAATAGAATCAAGTAAGGGTGATGGAAGCAACAAATTTCAGGTATAGAACATGTAAGGCACAATATGGACCTAGAAAAAGTTTAGGTGTGTTGTACATAACATAAAATGTACATAATCATTGTTGAAAGTGTGTGTGCAGGCTCGAGAGGTGTGTCAATGATGCAGAGGTAGAATCTTGGAGGAAAAATGGTTGGTTGCGTGAATGACTTGGTGAACGGAAAGGATGGATCTATGCGTGAATGGGGAAAACATGGGAAAACGGACTATTTTCCACACATATATTTTCATGCGTCATGATTGACACATGGCTCTCCTGGAGCTCATTTTCTCTCCACTTGCGATTCATTCCCTCTTCCATGAGACTTAGGATAAAACAATTATCCTCACCATAGTATTTATGACATAGTAATATAATATTCTCTTGGAGTTAAACCCTCAATATTATCCCTTTTTCATAGTCTCCTAGAACCTCCCTTTCCCTTCCTAGTGGAGCTTATTCCCCCATACTCTTTTACCATGATTGGTATAAACACAACAATGTATTAATATTAATGATATGAGTTTTTACATATACAAAAATAAGCTCACTGGCCTTAAGCATCTAGTATCTTCGACCTAATCATCACATAAGCCTCCTAGCTTCTAATCACTTGGCTCACCATCCTATAAAACATGTTTACAATTTAGCTAGGGCTCGACCTTAGGGTATTACAATGGTTGTGTGGGGACCTAGGATAATGTGGTGATGGAATACCACGTGACTCAATAGAGGGTTATTAAGGATTCCATGGTCACATAGGAACCCTAAAAACATGAATGGAGAAAGGGGGATGTGCCCCTAGAGGAATGACACTAAAGGAAGGAGGGCAATTCAAGTAAATAAAAAATTCTTTAAATTTTCATTTAATTTTTTGTTTTCTTTATGGATTGGAATGTGTACTAATATATAGAATGACCTATGTATTTAGCGAGAGAAAATTTAAATCATTGTGATGTTCTAGGATGCCATGGAATTACTACTAGTAGAATTAGAGAGGCTAGAGTCAGATTCACATGTGGTGGGGATTCTTCCCTTTAGAGAGGATTCATAGACCTTGTCACCAATATTGGTGGTGAAAAGGAGGAACCAAACACTTACACATGAGGTTGCACACATATGAGGGGGTGATAGGATCCTAGAAGAAAAGTTGTAGTTTTATTAGAGTGTGGGCCCTACTTGACCCAAATGGGAAGGAAGATCCAACATTCATGAGTGACTGCTTCACTTATGGATTCTGATGTTGATGTTGTGATTTATGATGTTATGATATGATATTATGTATAGACAAGTACTATTGACTGGGTTCTCCTGAGTGTGCAGGACTCTTGATAGGTTGAGGATGCCAATGATATTGATGGACCTCCTTGGACTCCAAATCGAGTTAGGGAGTGGACTATTTATGGTTTGTGTATTTCTGTTATTGCATATGTGACATATGACTGATATGATATGATGATGTTTATGGATCATTGACATGTTTTTTGATGGATGCGGGATGACGATAGTTTGCTAATCAGACTCACATTTGGAGTAGAGGGGTCATGCACGACAACCAAAGATATTGACGGACATGTGTAACAACATCCCTGCCACAGCCTACTAGCACTCATGTCATGGCTGGAACTGTAGGTTAATGATTACCTATTTCGATAGATCCAGGATGTTGTTACAGAAAACTATGAAAGTTGCTCACGATGATTCTAAGGAGCGTGCAATAAGGCGGGGTCCTTATTCCTTAAATTCCCTAAGTCTCCCACAAGGTCACCTGACAGAATATTGACTCTAGGGGTTTGACGTCTACCAAAATCAATCAAAAGGCGAGTGGCACCCTTGGAGCACGTAGTGCATCTTGAAGCGCATGCCACACAAATAAAACAAGAATGAAAGCGAGTGGAACCCTTGGAGCACATAGTGCGTCTTGAAGGTCATGCCATGATTTTTAACTCTGGTAAGTTAATAAACCTAGTACCTAGAAAAATATGCCTCCTTAGCACCTGGTCGGCCTAAAAATGAATGATGGTATGAGTAAAGTTTAATAATTAATTTTCCCTTAAAATAACTGTCTCCAGGACTAGTGAATTTAAAACCTAGGTCTAGGTAGAACATGTGAACGAAAAAAAACTAAATGGACATATAACAAGAAGGGGGGGTAAGGGTGAGGGGGGCGTAAAGAAAATTCAAACATTAATATTTAAAACAAAATTTTAATGAAGGATTAAATTATTAAAAGGGTAAATTGTTGTTTACATCTAAACTTGCTAAATCTGAACTAAGAAGAAAAGGTGGAAACTTAAGGAAAAGCGGAATGTCTAACATAGTAGGGAATCTAGTCTTTGAAACCATCTAATTGTGAACTCAACTAGGTTTTAAGAAATGCGTCAATCATTTAAGAATTGTAAGGGAATAAAGGGACACCGAGGAGCGTTTTTAGGAACGCTTTTAGGTGGGTGAGGGAAATAGAAAAAAATTGAATTAATTAATTAATTAATTTTTGGTGCAACTAAGAGATCGGGTGACATGGGTATGTGGGAGGTTTATCCTAATTAAATTTAATAAAAATAATATAATGAGGGTTTGGGAAACTAATCACCAAGAAAAATCCATAAAGGGAATGGCAAAGGAGGAGTATATATCACACCTGGCATACGTAAGGTTACGGTGCCGACATTTTTCTTGACTGATTTTACCTTGTGGGAGTTGGGATGCCCAGCTCGATTAGAGAGTGGTAGCTCGACCTTGCGAGGCAAGATGGGAGCTAGCTTCTTGGGTTTGTGTGCTGGCCCCTTTGCAGCTCGGGGGGCTCAGGGGAAGAAGAGTGCCCCTAGCATTGGTTGGGATGTATCGGTGAGGTCTCAGCGGTTAAAAAGCAGGAGCTAGATAGAGCGCAAGTGAGAGATAGCCACCTCGGATCATTCGCCTATGGTTACGATATGCCTTGCCTTTAAACTTTCAGTTGTAATTTAGTTAAAAATTTTGTATAGATTCACGTTGTTGAAATCGTTGAATATATGTTATAGTGGGAAAGATCACATAATAGGGATAACGGGGATTAATCTTGACGGATTGGTTCTCCCCTCTATCTCCGCGCCCTGTGTTTATTTGATGTTGCGCCTTGGATTTTTATATATAGTTGCACCTTGGTTTTCTTACCCTCCGAGCCTGAGTGGTGGCCTGGCATTTTACTTGGTTACGTCATAAATTGTATGTAGCCATGCATTTTCCTTTAAATTTTTATTTGATTTACACACAGATTGAATGCACCAAGAACCTTGCGCAACCTTCTTTTTACTTCGATTTACCTCTCTGAGTTATTTTTCTTTCCTTCATTCAGCGTGGAATTCACCAGAAATCGAATGGGCCTCCCAACCAGAAATGCGTTTTTATTTTCACCTTGAAATATCTCTGCGAAATATCTCTGCGGTTGTTTGACCACTGCCTCTTTGCATTCTTTACAAGTTGTAATCGATTTAGACTCTATAACTCGTGGACCTTCGTATCACCCAGGGTCAAATCGATCAAGATCCAAAGAAGATTTTGTATCATAAAATCACGAAAAAAAAAGGAGACAGTCAAACAATGACTCCAAGGCCAGTCTACACGGAATATAAATTTGGATCTGTAAGTTTCATTGAAAACCCACGGAAATGAAATATATATAAGTAAATTATCTTATCCGGAATCCACCAACTCATATGAATTCCAAGTACGACATTTTGAGAGTCCTTACGAAAATTTTCTTTCTAGAAAAATTAGCTAAACTAAGAGAATTACAAATTAATTTTTTTTATTGGGCAATAGGTTTAACAGGAGTGTAAATTAAATTCAAAAGGACCAAGTCTAGGAAGTGACCAAGAAGGAATAACATTCTGAGTATGATTATCGCAACAATAAAATCATTCAACAAATGAAGCGCAGTACACAGAGAAAATGCCCACGCACGTCGTCGTTCTCTTACTCCTTACAAGGTAATATCAATTTAACACTAGACTGCGTTTTTATACTTATCATGAATCAATCCAAATAATATTACAACAAATTTCAATCASTGGCGAAGGCATGTATCTGAGGATATGAATTGATATKAATTTAATAAGCAAGCCCAGGGMAGTAATCAAGAAATTGTTACTAATGCATTCTATTGCTTCCTTAGCATATGTGAATGATGAGTCAATGATATTTCTTTCCTTGTGATATTTACTTTTCCCAAAGCAACAATTCGCACTTGAAATTTTTTTTTTACCTGTCGTTCTTGTTGCCGTAACGGTTGGGGTCGTTAGAAATGGTATAAGAGAAGGTTCAACCCTACGAATGTGTATAGCCATGCCTTCCACTGAATTAAGCCCTTGATTTATACTCAACGCTAATTGAATTATTAACCTGTCCTTGCGGTAACCACGGTTAGAGGACGCCGAAGTGATTCGTGACATCGTGCTAGGGGAGGAGGCGCAATGCCTCCAGTAGAACCATGCCAGAGGTGTCCAACCCCCAAGGAGAGGAACAAGTCTTGAGCATGAGAATATTTTCGTACGAGATGTGTTTGCTTCTAACACGGTCCTTCTAGGGAAATGTTAGAGGCCACTAAATCCCTGTATTGCAAATATGATTTTGCAGCCTTTGAGATTATGTCTTTCAGATCAGATTGGTGCATGCTAGTTATTGTAGCATGCATATCATGCACTCTTATTTTGAGTGCATCATCCACCTTGTTCTCTTTCTCTTTGATATTCTTTATATCAAAGTCGTACTCGTTGAGAATTTCTAACTACCTGCTCTGCTTGGCATTTAGAGTTGGTTGTCCGAATAAATATTTCATAACATGATGGTATGTCCTCAGCTCAAACTATTTTCCCATGAAGTAGTGTCTCCACCTCTTTAAGGCATGCACTATATCTTCCAAATCTAAATCATGAGTGGCATAATTCTTTTTATTATCCTTCAACTTCCTTGATTCATAACCTACAACATACCCATTCTGACTAAGGAATCCACTAAGCCCTTCTTTGCATGCATCTGTTCATACCATGCAATCTTCATCTAGATCAACAATCCTTAGAATTGGATCACTGGTTAATAATTTCTTCAAGTTTTGGAAACTCTTTCCACACTCCAATGTCCACTAGAACATCACTCCCTTCTTTTTCAAGGAAGTGACCGTGTGTGCAATCTTTGATAATCCTACAATAAATATTTTGTAGTAGCCAGGAAGGCCCATGAAGGATCTGTCTTTTGTCACAATTTTTAGGTGTTGACCACCCTTTAATGACCTCAATATTTCCAGGGTCCACTGCTATCCCTTCCTCAGATACGATATGCCCCAAATAATGAATTTGGTTCTGGTAAAATGAGCACTTACTCAATTTGGAATACAATTGATGCTCCCTTAATACTTGCAGTACAATCTTCAAGTGCTTCTCATGATCTTCTTCTGACTTGGTATATATAATAATATATTCCAAAAAGACAATGACAAAGTTATCTAAGTATTCTTGGAAAACACCATTCAGTAAACACATGAAAACAATCGATGAACTTGATAACCCAAATGACACATCTGAACTCATAATGACCATACCTGGTTATGAAGGAAGTCTTATTGATGTATTCATATTTAACACTTACCTTATGATAACCAGACCTAAGATCAATCTTTGAGAATATTTTTGCATTCTTCAATTGATCAAAGAGGTGATCGATCCTTGGCAAGGGATACTTGTTCTTTACAGTTACTTTGTTCAACTCTTTGAAGTCAATACAAAGTCTCAATGTTCCATCCCTCTTCTTAACAAATAAAACTGTGTCACCCAAAGGTGACACACTTGGGCATATATACCCCTTCTTCAGAAGCTCTTCAAGATGCATTTGAAACTCCTTCAGCTCTGGTGTACTTATCCTGTAATTATTTTTGGATACTGGAGTTGTTCCAGGAATCGAATTTATAGAGAAATCAATATCTCTGTTAGGGGGTAGTCCTAGTATTTCTTTAAATACATCCCCAAACTCCTTTAGGACTACATAATATTCAATAATTGATTCGATATATTTTCATCGATGTGACTTATTAAATAATTGTATTAAATGAGCATAAAATGAAGTGCATCATAAAGAAGAAAAATGTCAATAATGAAGAGACATATGCATCAGATTTGAACAAAAAAACTTGATAACGGAGTTCCTCCCTGGTGGACTAGGTTTCCCAGTCTTTCTCTCAAATGGGTAGGCCTTTTATTAACTCAACAAAATAATTTGGAAAAATACATAAGTATACCTCATTCTAGAGTTAAGTTGCAGAAGCTTTGATCAGATTAGAAAACAAACAACACCACTGAATTCGTGGCATCGAATTACCCAAAATGACTATCTCCATGCCTCAATATGATTCTGGCAGTTTCACGCCCATGAGAATTTTTTTCTCGATTTGTATGCTTGTAGTCTACATTAATGACTATCCTTTGTGCCCTGGTACCGCCTGTCATGTGCCCTAGTCTTTTCCCCGTGCATTGAAAAAATTGAGTTTTTAAATAAAAATTGGGGGCAGAGTTAGCAATGAGGTTGTTTGGCCTATTGTTTGGCGGACGTATATTAAGGTTCTTTGTTGGGGGAGGTTCCAGGGTCAAACCTGCGGACCTCCCATTTTAATACACCATGGGTTATATATATCTGTTATAGTTTGAATCACATGGGATCTCCTGCTAACTTTGGCAATGGTGATAAGTTTGGCAGATTGTGGCTCCAACCGGATAAATATCATGGGATATCGTTTAATATGGTGGATTGGGGGTTGGCGCCATCCAACCCCGCCTTTTTTTAAAACATTTGGTCATTAGGCATCCTTTCTCTTTTTCCCGCTACCACATGGTAACCTTTCATTGGCCCACGTCACCATATTGCATGGACATGCCACGCCACCTCTGCCACATCACCTGTCGAGTGGTTGTACGATATTCCACATGGTTGTACAGACTCCCATGTGTCACTTTCCCATTGACCCACGGACTGACTAGAAAATTCCAAAAAAGAGTGACACGTGATAGCCTCTAGTTCTACCATGTCATCATGTTGACATCATGCTTATGTCATCGTGACATGTGTCTCCCTCTAAGTGTGGCATATACCCTGTATGAATACTGACGTCATCCTTACTGATGTTGATGTCAACAGTATAGATGCTAACTCATCTTTGTTGACTAGGCTAGGTTGACCAAAACTTTGACCGCAGATATATTTTGATCCATAGCTCCATTTGATGAGTTTTTTACATCATTGGAAATCTTACGATGTGATCTTGGCGGTGATGTCAATTTTACTAAGTTTTGAGGACTTTTAATTTTTCCGATTTCTCTATCTGTTGAGGCCATTCTGAGCTTCCTAAGGTGCTTCTATGATTTCTTATCTATCCTAAGTATTCTCTGGATCCCTTTTATATCACGCCTTCCCACTGAGATATTTTTGGACCACCAAAATATTTCATCAATTAACAAATAAGTGAGAGAAGAGTTCCCTCACCTTGTCCCTCTCAATCCACTTTTCCTTTCTTGGATGTGTTCCCTTTAAGCCCACTCGAAGATAATCAATATCACCCATGTGTGAAGTCCTCTCCCTTCTATCCATGATGATATATTCCTTCAACTTGTCCAACTACTCAGGAACAAACCCATCAACTGAAGGTATTGAAAATACTCACCCTAATCAATGATCATGGGAGGCTAAAAAAGTTTCAAGTTTTCCACATTTACAATTGAGTAACTCTGCATATATGGTGGAGGATCTAAATGAAAATCATTAGTACCACTCTTCTCCAAAATAGTGAAGGGTCCATATCAGATGGGCTTGAGTTTCTTTCCTTCACCCTTCAATCTCTCTTTATTAATGTGAAGCCATACCTAGCCTCTAAACGATAATTGATGATCAACCTTATGTTTTTCATGTCGAGCTTTATATTATGCTTGAGTTTTCTCCAACTATTCCCTAACTACTTGGTGTACTCGTTGGATCCTTTGAATGAACTTGTGGGCCCTGTCTTCATTTATTTATTCATTTTAATCGACATCTATCCCATAAATCAATTCCAAAGGGACCATAGGTAAATATCCAAAACATGTCTCGAATGGAAAACAATGAGTGGAAGAATGTAAGGCTCGATTGTAAGCATGTTGTACATAGGGTATTTGTTCATCCCATAACTTGGGATGTTTTCTACAGTAGCCTTGAATAAAAAGTACCAATGTTCGGTTAACAACCTTNATTATACAAATCCAACTTAATGAAATGAACAACATTCTTTAATTGATCAAGTAAATCATATATACGAGGAAGAGGGTATCGATTTTTCACCGTGATTTTGTTTAAGGCTTGATAATCAACACACATTCATCATGTACCATCCTTCTTTGGCACCATCATGATCACAAAACCACAAGGAGATGAACTGGGTTTGATGACCCCTTGATCCAATAAGTCTTTACCTACTTTTTGATCTTTGTGATCTCTAGAACTGACATCCTATATAGTCCCACATTAGGAAGAGGAGAATCCTGATGAAGATGTATTTCATGTTGGATTTCCCTCTTAGGGGGTAATCCATCTGGTTCCTAAAAAATATCATCATACTTAGAAACAACATCAATTAATTCTTTCTTATGAGAAGGATCACATCCTCAAAGGCATTATATGTTTCAACATCATTTTCCCTTACGACCATGAGTACATATATCTTATTAATTTTTATGAGTCTTTTCATTTTTACTTCACTAACAAGTGTTGTGTTTACCCTCATGCTGGGGGCTATAACAATATATTCCACTCACCCTTTAGTAAGGTGATATTTGTTCTCATGACGAAAGAAGATTTATTTTCTATCATAAAGATAAGGACTCCATAGCACTATGCCACATATATCAAGTGATACAACATCCAAATCCACTTCATCAATCAACTTTGAAGAAATAGAAAATATGACCCTACACTTCTTGGTGACATTAAGTTTCTCTTTATCACATACCCAACCAACATGATAAGGCTTTGGATGTGTTTTAGTTTCAAGACCCACTTTTTTGACAAGTGCTTTAGATATCATGTTTGCTTGGGAACCCAAATCAAATAATGTATCTATCTTAGTGTGCTTAGATACAACTCTTATGTCAAATAATTCATTCCTCTTTCTTTCATCACCATGAGATTCATTATTGGAATTTGAACTAACATGAAGGGAATCTTTACCTTTTACTCCAACCACTGTGATATTTTCTTCTTCTCTCGAATCGAAACCAAGATCTTGTTGCATTGTAGCAACAATCTTCGTCTTCCCCTTTCCACTAAATTGTTTTGGTCTTTTATCTGGATGTAATTTCCAACAGTTTTCATCATCATGACCATTCTTTTTGCAATGAGTGCAAGATGGATTTCTTTCTTCCCTCTTTACAGTGGCAGTCTTTTTGTCCTTCCTTTTAAACTTTTTAAACTTCTTATGTGGGAAATTTGAAGGTTTCTTTGTGGGATCTTCTTGAACAGGTTTTCCCCTGTTGTCAAGGTGAGTGGATTGCACACAAACTTTGTCAAGACTAGTGGGGTTAAACAATAGTAAAATATGACAAATATAACTGTGAAATGCACCAATATACTTTATTAAAGTTTCATAAGAATACAAAGGACTGTTTAATGAAAGATTTTTCTTCCTAAATTCTTCTGTGAAACTTTGTATGGTTTGAACTTTACTTTGTCTTAAAGTTTTCCATTCCATCATTTATTTATGTAAATAACCCAATGGATAAAATTTCTTCCTTATTTCTGATTTAAATTAAGACCATGAGCAAATAATATTACCACACATACCTCTGTCATAGTGTTTTCTCTCCCACCATACGAGAGTAGTACCTTCCAACCAAAGAGAGACCAATTTCACTTTAACTTCTTCTTCATCAATCTGTTGAACATGACAATAAACTTCAACCTGTTGGATCCAATTATCTAGATTTTCAGGATTAGCATTTCCATTAAACATAGGTAAAGAAAATTTTACATCAAGCTTTATTAATGGTTTATTCAAAGAAGATTTATGGCTAGAATGATGAGAATGTTCAAAGGAAGAAGAGCTAGAACTCGATGGTGAATATGGAGGCTCAAGAGGGTATCATTCACTGAAGAATTATCATCTTCTTGTGCTTCATTTTTCTTCCCTTTCTTCTTCATCCTCTTCTCATAGTATCCATACATTCGCTCTACCATTTCTGACATGCGATAAAAGACCCTATGGAAGTTTTTCTCCTGTTTATCATGCTTGTCCTCTTTAGGCATTTTCATCCTTTGGGATGCATGACCAAATTATAGGTTGAAATTCTTAAGTGTTCTTTCACCATGTTTATGCTTGGACCTATTAAGAATTCACACTTAAAATTCAAGTCAAAGATGACTACTCTGATACCAACATGATCCAAGATATTTTGATCGATGTGACTCATTAAATAATTGTATTAAATGAGCATAAAATGAAGTGCATCATAAATAAGGAAAAACTCAATAATGAAGAGACATATGCATCAAATATGAACATAAAACTTGATAGCGGAGTTCGTCCCTGGTGGACTACGTCTCTTGGTCCTTCTCTCAAATGGGTAGGCCTTTTTATTAACTAAGAAAAAGAATTTGGAAAAATACATAAGTATACCTCATTCTGGAGTTAAGCTATAGAATATTTTATCAGATCATAAAACAAACAACACCACTGAATTTGTGGTGTCAAATTACCTAAAATGACTGTCTCCATGCCTCAATCTGACTCTTGCACTTTCAATCCCATGAGAAATTTCATGTTGGTTTGTGTGTCTATAGTTTGCATTAATGAATATCCTTTTGCATCGTTTTATGTTCCTTGGTGCGACCTATCACGTGCCCTGGCCTGCACCCCCATGCACTGACAAAATCTAATTTTTAAATAAACATTGGGGGTAGAGTTAGAAATGAGGTCGTTTTCCCTATTGGTTGGTGGATGTATATTAAGGGGATTTTTTGGGGGAGGATCCCAGGTCAAACTCCTGGACCTCCCATTTTAATACACTGTGGGTTATATATATGTGTTATAGTTTGAATCTCGTGGGATCTCCTACTAACTTTGGTGATGGCGATAAGTTTAGTGGATTGTGGCTCAAACTAGAAAGATATGGAAGGATATGGTTTAATATGGTGGATTGGGGGTTAGCGCCAGCCAACCCTGACTTTTTTTAAAACATTCAGTTGTTGGGTGTCCTTGTGATTTTTCTCGCTACCACGTGGCAACCCATGACTTGGCCACATGGTGGCCTTTTATTGGCCCACATCACCATACTGCATGGACATGCCATGCCACCTCTTCCACATCATCCTTCCACATCACTTGTCGGGTGGTTGTATGATATGCAACATGGTTGTACGAAATTCCATGTGGAAATCTCCCATTGGTCCACAGACTGTCTAGAAAAGTCCAAAAACGAGGGACACGTGGTAGCCTCTGGTGCTTCCACCTCATCATGTTGACATCATTCTTACATCATCATGACACATGTCTCCCTATGTGTGTGCCATGTACCTTGCATGGACAATGATGTCATCCATGCTGATGTTGATGTCAACAATATGGATGCTTACTCATCCTTGCTAATCAGGCTAGGTTGACCAAAACATTAGCTGTGAATATCTTTTGATATATAATTCTTTTTTACGAGCCATTTAGGTTGTTGGAAATCTCGCGACACCCTCTTCGTGATGATGCCAATTTCACTAAGTTTTGAGGACTTTGAACTTTTTCCTTTTTTCTATTTGTTGAGGCCATTCTGAGCTTCGTGAGGTGCTTCTATCAATTCTGAATTGTCCTTAGTCTTCTATGGATCCTTTTTGGATCAATATTCGACACCTTACCCTTAGGTGTTTCTTCCATATGGGCTGCAAATATTTGACAACCATTTCTATAACACTTCTTCAACTGCATTGTTGAGATTTCTTTGACAGCTACTTCCCTGGGAATTACCTGCATTATTCTTTGGTTCCCTTCCTCATCCATGCAAGTAAATTCCTTGTTATGACAGTGTAATATAACATGGTGTTGTTCCAACCAGTCCATCCCAATTAGACAGTCATAGGAACCTAAAGGAAAGATGTTCAAATGTTCCTTAGTGCTCATCCCATTCATGCCCACTAAACATGACATAAACAACTCATTAATTTTTCTCTTGGCTCTGGTAGCCAGCTGCACCAACCAATATTTTCCATGCTTTCTTCTTGGAAAATGAAATATTTCCACCATATTAGGATCTATATAACTATGCCTGGTTCCTAAATCAAATAAAATTGAAATTGTTTGGTTATTGATCATACCTTCCACTTCAATCATCTGTGATTGAAACTCTGTTTTCTTATTGTTCAGGGATGCATAGATCCTTGGCACATTAATTCCCTTGTCTTCCACTATTTCATCTTGTTGTACATTCTGAACAACTCTCACTTTTTCACTTCTGTGAGGACAATCTCTATACATATCATCTCCTTTACAACCTCAATATTGAATGGGTGGTTGCCTTGCCCTTTTTCCACCTGTCTCAATTGCTCTAGGATCTCTAGAATTTGGTTTTCCTTGAGGATTGTTTGTGAAGAATCATAGATTATTCCCCTTCTTCATCTATTCCATGTTTAACTTCTTCTTGTCTTCCCAATATTTTTGGAAAGTTGGTTGTACTTTATGTTGATCATATAGGTATTTATCTCACCTTATGGTCTCCTCCAAAGTATTGGGATCATC
This sequence comes from Picea glauca, assembly GCA_000966675.3. Lineage (NCBI taxonomy): Eukaryota > Viridiplantae > Streptophyta > Pinopsida > Pinales > Pinaceae > Picea > Picea glauca. The sequence goes on from JZKD02S1731310.1 coordinate 645,038, forward strand.
ATATTGAATCTTGTCACTGATGAAATATGGCAGCCCAGTCAGATACCTATGAATCTTAATGGTCTCATCCTTGATAAAGGAGACATACTTCAACAATTCCAAAAATATTCTTTCATATTCGTCAATGGACATACTTCCAAGCTTGAGTTCAAAGAAATTATCCATTTTATTGTCATAATATATTTTATTCAAGTATTTCTTTTCAAAATACCTCATGAATTCCTTCTAATTAACATTTTTCTCTTTAATGTATTGCACCTACACAAGCTAATCCCACCACATGGATGCCTTTCCCTTAAGCTAATAAATAACAATTCTTCCTTCTGCATGTGAAGAATAATTATGCAATTGGAAGTACTTTCTCATGCCTAACAACCATGTCTCGACATCTTCATATTTCTTGTGCTCACCATCAAATGAAGAAGTTTTGATTTTATTCATTTGTCCTTGTATTTCATGCACCCCAGACCTCCTTTGATGCTTCCTGATAAGGGATGGACTTGAGTTGTTGTGTTCTCTCCTATTGGAATTCCTTGGGGAGTGATGGTGATTTCTGCTAGCACTCCTTGATATTCGTTTCTACTCAGGAGACCTATGGCTTCATAATTTTCTTGAGTTGTTATCCTTATCCAATTTCTTTCCAATTCTATCCAGGCTCTGCATTAACTTAATGTTTAAGTCCTCCTGTTGCTCCTT
>JZKD02S1731310.1:650264-661948 GCA_000966675.3 Picea glauca
ATGACAATCAAAGATATTGACGGAGAGGTGTAACAACATCCCTGCCACAACCTACTACCACTCTTGTCGTGGCTCGAACTGTAAGTTAACGATTACCTAGTTTGAGAGATCCACGATGTTGTTATAGAAGACTGTGAAAGTTGCTCACGATGATTCTAAGGGGCGCACAATAAGGTGGGGTCCTTATTCCTTAGAGGCCCTAAGTCTCCCACAAGGTCACCTGACAAAGTATTGACTCTAGGGGTTTGACGTCTACCAAAATTAGTCAAAAGGTGAGTGGCACCCTTGGAGCACGTAGTGCATCTTGAAGTGCACGTCGCACAAATAAAACAAGAATGCAAGCGAGTGGAACCCTTGGAGCACATAGTGCGTCTTGAAGGTCACATCGTGATTTTTAACTCTGATAAGTTAATAAACCTAGTACCTAGAAAAATATGCCTCCTTAGGACCTGGTTGGCCTAAAAATGAATGATGGTATGAGTAAAGTTTAATAACTAATTTTCCCTTAAAAAACTATCTCCAAGCCTAGTGAATTTAAAACCTAGGTCTAAGTAGAACATCTGAACAAAAAAAAACTAAATGGACATATAACAAGAAGGGGGAGGGTAAAGAAAATTCAAACATTAATATTTAAAACAAAATTGTAATGAAGGATTAAATTATTAAAAGAGTAAATTGTTGTTTATATCTAAACTTGTTAAATCTGAACTAAGAAGAAAAGGGGGAAACTTAAGGAAAAGTGGAATGTCTAACATAGTAGGGAATCTAGTCTTTGGAACCTTCTAATTGTGAACTCAACTAGGTTTTAAGAAATGTGTCAATCATTTAAGAAATATAAGGGAATAAAGGGACATCAAGGAGAGTTTTTAGGAACGCTTTTAGGTGGGTGAGAAAAATAGGAAAAATTGAATTAATTAATTAATTAATTTCTGGTGCAACTACGAGATCGGGTGACATGGGTACGTGGGAGGTTTATCCTAATTAAATTTAATAAAAAGAATATAATAAGGGTTTGGGAAACTAATCACTAAGAAAACTCTATAAAGGGGATGGCAAAGGAGGAGTATATATCACACCTGGCAAACGTAAGGTTACGTTGTCGATATTTTTCTTGATTGATTTTACCTTGTGGGAGTTGGGATGCCCAGTTCGATTAGAGAGTGGTAGCTCAACCTTGCGAGGCAAGTTGAGAGCTAGCTTTTTGGGTTTGTGTGTATGGCCTCTGTGCGGTTCAAGGTGCTTAGGGGAAATAAGAGTACCCTAGTGTTGGCTGGGATGTACCGATGAGGTCTCAACGGTTGGAAAGTAAGTGCTAGATAGAGCGCAAGTGCGAGATAGCCACTTCATTCACCTATAGTTACTATATGCCTTTAAACTTTCAATTGTAATTTAGTTAGAAATTTTATATAGATTCACATTGTTGAAATCGTTGAATATATGTTATAGTGGGAAAGATCGCCTAAATAGGGATAGCGGGGATTTCCGGCGGTAACTCTGGTCAGATTGACATAGACCGGATGTTTTGTCATTATGCGAGCAGCAAGCTGCGCTCCATCGTAGGTCTCTGTTTTGTCAAGATCGCTGATTTGTAAATTTTTATATCCTTATAAAGAGGAATTTTCCCGTGGATAAAAAAGGGATAGCGGGGATTAATCTTGACGGATTGGTTCTCCCCTCTATCTCCGCGCCCTGGGTTTATTTGATGTTGCGCCTTGGATTTTTATATATAGTTGCACCTTGGTTTTCTTACCCTCCGAGCCTGAGTGGTGGCCTGGCATTTTACTTGGTTATGTCATAAATTGTAAGAAGCCATGCGTTTTCCTTTAAATTTTTATTTGATTTACAGACAGATTGAATGCACCAAGAACCTTGCGCAACCTTCTTTCTACTTCGATTTACCTCTCTGAGTATATTTCTTTCCTTCCCTCAGCGTGGAATTCACCAGAAATCGAATGGGCCCCCAACCATTCGAACCTCTCTCTGCGTTTTTATTTTCACCTTCACTCCGCACGTAATATCCTTTGGCCTTTGCCTCAAACCTTGAAATATCTCTGCGTTCGTTGACCATTTACTTCAGACTTCGAAAGTATTTCTGCGGTTGTTTGACCACTGCCTCTTTGCATTCTTTACAAGTTGTAATCGATTAGACTCTATAACTCGTGGAGCTTCGTATCACCCAGGGTCAAATCGATCAAGATCCAACGAAGATTTTGTATCATAAAATCACGAAAAAAAGAGGAGACAGTCAAACAATGACTCCAAGGCCAATCTACACGGACTATAAATTTGGATCTGTAAGTTTCATTGGAAACCCACGGAAATGAAATACATATAAGTAAATTATCTTCTCCGGAATCCACCAACTCATACGAATTCCAAGTATGACATTTTGAGAGTCCTTACGAAAATTTTCATTCTAGAAAAATTAGCTAAACTCAGAGAATTACAAATTTAAAAAAATTATTGGGCAATAGGTTTAACAAGAGCGTAAATGAAATTCTAAAGGACCAACTCTAGGAAGCGACCAAGAAGGAATCAAATTCTGAGTATGATTATCGCAATAATAAAATCATTCAACAAATATAGCGCAGTACACACAGAAAATGCCCACGCACGTCGTCGTTCTCTTACTCCTTACGAGGTAATATCAATTTAACACTAGACTGCGTTTTTATACTTATCATGAATCAATCCAAATAATATTACAACAAATTTCAATCACTAGCGAAGGCATGTAGCTGAGGATATGAATTTAATAAGCAAGCCCAGGGCAGTAATCAAGAAATTGTACGCTGCATATACATATTTTAACTGGCAGCCATAATACATTCGAGGCACTGAAATGTTAATAATTACCAAAATTCACTACTAAATCCCATAAAACATATCAATAACTTGTCAATTCGATTATTAGGTTATGGAGAATTCGTATGAACTCTATTACACAGTTAAATCTTAATAACCTATGCGCGTAAAGAACCTCAACTTGGGGTTTTGTTTCCTTTATTTTGTTTACATACAGCAAGATAAAGTAAGAAATGGGAATTCGTGTTGAGATTTGGAGAGCTCGGGGATTTTCTTCCCTTACTTTTGTCTATATATATTGCAGAATTTTAACACAGCTAGTTCTCTTTCAGTTAAAATCGTTTAGTGACTTGTAATACGGATTAAATTAAATGAGAATATAGTTCAGATAGAATTATATTTTTCAGATCAGATTATATTCAGTTGAAAATCGTTTTAAAAAAGAAAAAATGATATTCGAGTTACCTTTTGTTACAAATTATAATTATAATTTTTTTCGTTACACTTGAATTCAGTTATTCGTACCACTAATTTCTATTAAAGCTTTAGGGTGATTGTTTCGAATTAAATCTTTTCGGCGATGATCAACTTGTGCTCATGACCTTCGCCTTCATCCTTAGTTGCTAGATGGATAAAATTTGGTGCACAAGAGGAATAATAATATTATTTCCCATTTAAACCATAGTCCTGGAAAATACCATTCATTATATTTATGCGCGTTCGTTGTAACAATTAAAATTGATTTCCAATCAATGATAACTCGCGAGTCACCGAGGACATGAAGGTGATAGCTCCAAAAGTCCAAGCTCCAAACTGTCCACAATGATAGCTGGAAAGATAAAATGATGGAGCTATCTAAATCTTTTTCCTACGTCAACTATCACCATATCTTCAGATCTCACAATAGAGAGGTGGACGCCCTATCGAAGAGGGCTTTAAAGGGAGTGGTTGGTAGACTCTCGATTTTCCATAGGGATAGAGGGATAGTGAGCCCTATCTCCTCTATAAATGTATTTGAATGATGTGGGTTGTTCCCTTCTCGTCGTTGGTTGGTTATTTGGGCGCTTTGCTCTCTTGTTCCTCTTCTTTTCGGCTTTTCCTCCTTGGCAGGTTTGTTTTGTTTAGAACTCTCTCTGTTGGTGCGCTGTCCATGTTTCGTTTCTGCTGGCAGTTTGCTTTGTAAAGAAATTTATACCATATATAAATTTGAGCCATTTTCTCTTGGAAAATTAAAATTGATTTCACCGCTTGGATACTGATGTGCAATCATTGTAAAACTTATATTTTATTGCGTAACTTAGATATTGATGCGCGATCCTTGCAGAACTTATATCTTATTCCGCCACTTAGATTGCGAGGCAAGATAATTGTATTACTCAGATTCTATTTCTTCACTTATTTGATGATATGTGAGCGCTTATTTTACTTATATTTTATTCGCCTCTAATCGATGTTAAGTTTAGACCTTCCATGCACCAATGTGTATGTATCTCATGTCATTTTGGAGTGGGCTTCTTGCCCTTATAAAATTTGATGGTTATTTCTTGACTTTTGCACAATTGAAAAGTATTGAATGTGGTTACCCTGCGTCGATGTTAGCATAATGGATTGGGGTGTTTTTGCTTATAGATTTCGTATAATGTATGACAGTTAAATTCTTGTATTTTTGGCGCGTTGGATTTTATGTTATGAATGAAGGATTAGAATTGTTTATGTTTGCACCTTAGTTACTATTACGCTTGTTGCAATGTGACACCATGATTCCTTATGATTGGATCATTGTGCGCGTTGATCGATAAGTGAGTATGATAACCTGGATTGGGTCATGTGCTTACTTGGACGATGAGGATGTTCATTATTGTAATTATTGTAGTGAAAATTGCATTGTGATGCATGATGGTGGACATTTTATGTCTTGCTCGCCATGGAAGTTTCTGTTACATGGGTCGGTTTATTAGAGGTTGGTTGTGCCTTGGTGATCATTGATGATGAATGATGATAATGTGTCGCCGTGTCTTAAATGTTATTAAAGCATTCTATTTCTTCCTTAGCATATGTGAATGATGAGTCAATGATATTGCTTTCCTTGTGATATTTAAATTTCCCAACACAACAGTTCCCATTTGAAAAAAACAAATTACCTATTGTTTATCACTATTGTTGTCGTAGCAACTAGGGTTGTTACAATGTTTATGTTAGCCTACAATTTTACCTCTCTTTTTTTTTGTGTGTGTGTGTGTGTGTGAGAGAGAGGTGTCTGTTACTTGGTTAAAATGATTTATATGTGAAAGCTTGTAATATATTTTAATTNTGTGTGTGTGTGTGTGTGAGAGAGAGAGGTGTCTGTTACTTGGTTAAAATGATTTATATGTGAAAGCTTGTAATATATTTTAATTTTTAATTTATGTTAAATGAAGACATGAAATAAGAATAAAGAGGAGAAATCCATGAATGCATGAATATCATCAAGAGTTAAGGGAATGGATATCATAGATTCAATAGGGGGTTTAGTATTGAAGTCTATATATGGGAGTTGAAATTATGATCCATCAAAAAACATTTCAATGACAAGAGTTGATGGAGGAGAGGGAGGTTGATCTAAGTGGATATTGGTGTCCACCCATCTTTTCCAACTGACTCAAAATAGTTTTCTGACAATTTTGGTAATTTACTATTTTTAGAAGTTTTTAACTTCATGGGCCATTTTGAGGGCCTAAATGAAGGTGTTTTGGGGATCGATCTTCTCAATGACAGCTGAAGACTCTGATTGATCCCCCTAAATGAATCTCCTTGATGATACCTTTCCAATGAGCTCTCGTGCACACCAAATGGAGATTGTATGCTAAAGTTACACCCCCGAGAAGATGATACACCAAACTACCCAAAACGGGATCCACAAAATTGTTGGCTTTTCATCTTTTGGGGTTAGGGTTTTTCATTTTCTTTATGATAAAAAGGCCTTTGGAGCCTCATTGTAAAAATCATCTTCTTGCGAATGTGAGTAGCCGTCACATCTCTTCTTAGAGATAAGTTGCCACCATTCTAGCAAGTCTTTCACTCTTTACAGTCTTTGTACATTTCTTTCATTAATAGAAATTGTGTATTATTGTATCTTTGTGTTTATGGTTGCATATCTGATACATTTATGTTATATTATTGAATATCCACGATATCTCTGTGCATTTATTTATTATATCTCCTCTCTCATTTTGTGCCAAAAATAATCTAAAGCAATGGTATTAGAGAAGGCTGCTCTTGATCATTTTTTCAGTGCATGTCCTCGACGAGGTCCGGGGATAGAAAGTTGGGTCTTGAGCTTGTCTCTCTTGAAGAAAATTTCTTTCACATGCCCAATAAACCCTCCATGGAGGAAGAAAAGAAAAATGATGGAGCAGATGATCCTATCAATCTATTGCTTGATGAAGCTCTCACGGGACAGAGGGATGAAATAATGGATAAATTTTTCCACATCCTTCAATGCCTTCCGATAGCAACATGTTCATATTAATCAAACAACCACTTTGGAGGCAACTCGCCTTTCAAGGTACAAGTTAATTTTGATATTCCTATATTTGAAGGAAAAATAGATGCAAAAGCTTTAGACAAATGGTTAAATTTGCTAGAAGGTTATTTCTATGTTCACAATTTTTCCGATAGAGAAAATATCACCTTCGCAATCCTTAAATTTCTCCCCCATGTCAAACATTGGTGGGAAACTTACTAGAAGAAAAGTTCCACAAAGGAGTCTGGAATATATGGGGATGAGCCCAGTTGAGATTTTTTTGTGGATGTGGTGAAGGAACAGTATTACCATGTTGGCAACTATGATGACCAGTACATGAGATGGACCACACTACGACGAGGGAGGGGCCAAGCAGTTATGGAGTTCACCAATACCTTCCATACCTTGCGCACCAATATGGGTATCAAAGACTTCGAACAACATTTGGTTCTGAAATACCGTGGGGCTCAACAAAGATACATCCAAACTGAAATGGATTTTATGGACATCTCATCACTCGGTGTTTCTTATCGATATGATGTTAAAATCGAGCATAGATTTAAGAACCAAAACAAAYGGGAGTTTGGGTTTGGAAATCTACAACAACCAARGTATGATAAAKACAACCCTAACAAACAATCTCCCGAAAACTAGTCCAAGCCACAGGAAAAGAAGGGTCACAGAAAGACAAAGAAGGACACCARAAAATGGTGTGATGTCCCCAAAAKCCACTGGCACAACACCAAGGAATGTCRCTCAAAACAGTCATTGGTGGCCGAGATTAAAGACAAGGAGCCGAACCCTAATTCMGAATSTGATTATGAAAATATTTGTAAAAAACACATCATCAACGCAAACCCCATTGTTATTTYCGCRACCGCAACAGCTCAACCAGAAGAAACAATAGATCCTGAAGAGGGGGAGCACCATTTTCATTCACAGATGTGSGTGAAGGGGACCCCACTGCATTTTATTGTTGATAGAAGAAGCYAGAAGAACCTCATCTCAACAGAGATCATCAAACAGTTGGTATTGTCGACAACACCACACCCGCAACCATACAACATCGGGTGGCTTCGCCAAGGATGAGATATTCGTGTCAGCTAGCAGTGTCGACTGTCATACGACATCCAACCCTTCAAGGATGAGGTATTATGTGATGTTTCCCCATTGGATTTCTATGATGTTTTGTTGGGCCAACCATATATGTGTAAGTGCCATGCTATTTATGAGTCTCGACCCTGTATTTTCATTCTTACTCTAGGGGGTCATCTCTACAGAATACCAGAGGTAGTTCCAACTATTGACCCACCTAAACAATGTTTCAAGGTAGTATCTCATACTACAAAATTCAGCTTCTTCACAATCTGCTCAAAAGGGGAACCGAAGGATACTGCAACCACTACAGGCTCGACCCAATCACCTTCTATCCAACAAAAGCAAGTCAAAAAAATTCTAGAAAAATGCAAAGATTCCTTCTGCACACAGTCATATCAGATAGCCCGAATGGTTTAACAAAGACAACCCCGCTAGCAACAAGTTCATGACAACCTTCCACAAGCTAAGCAATGCAACTTCTCCAACAAGGCAAGCAATTTATCAAGATGCACATTCAACAAACGTTTTTCCCTCTCCCCTGGGCACTCAATGCAATGGACACCATTTCTTCCTACAGAGGGAGGATTGATCCAGGTGGATATCAATGGCCTCCCACCTTTTCCAAGTAGCTCAAAACAATTTTCTGGCAATTTTGGTAATTTACTATTTTTAGCAGTTTTAAACTTCATGGGCCATTTTGAGGGCCTAAATGAAGGTTTTTTGGGACCGAGCTCCTTAATGATAACCAAAATGTCTTATTGAGCCCCCTAAATGAATCTCCTCGACGATTCCTTTCCAACGAGCTATCGTTCACCCGAAACAGAGATCGTATACCAAAGTTACAGCCCCGAGAAGTTGATACACCAAACTACCCAAAACGGGGTCCGCAAAATTATTGGTTTTTCATCTTCCGGGGTTAGGGTTTTGGATTTTATTTATGATAAAAAGGTCTTTCGAGCCTCATTGTAAAAATCATCTTCTTATGAATGCAAGTAACCATCACATGTCTTCTCAGAGATAAGCTATCACCATTCTAGCGAGTCTTTTACTTTGTATTTTTACAGTCTATGTACATTTCTTTCATTAATAGAAATCATGTATTACTGTATCTTTGTATTTATGGTTGCATCTCTGATACATTTATGTTATATTATTGAATATCCTCGATATGTTTATGCATTTCTTTATTATATCTCCACTCTCATTTCATGCCAAAAATAATCTGGATCAGAAATAGAGAAGGATTATCCTTAAGAAAGGGGGACTAAGTGGTAGATGGGCTTATAAAGGAATGTATGGGTGAAAAAGGATTGAACCTAAGGGGAAGGATTTCACACTAAGGATAATGGTAACATATCACTCTTAAATATACAAGTAAATTAACTTCATGGGGAACAATAGTTCTCCCAATAATTTCCAAAAAATCACTATCATAGCATCCAATCAAGTTAATCTAAGAATAAAGTTGTACGCAACCTAATATTTGATGAAAAAAATGTGTCATGGTTTCGGGCTTGAGGATTAATGTTGTGTACATATACACAACATCTTTTGTACATGGAATATTTTTTTTGATGAAAAAAATGTGTCATGGTTTCGGGCTTGAGGATTAATGTTGTGTACATATACACAACATCTTTTGTACATGGAATATTTATGCTCCATCACTAAGTTTGTTGAGATTATTAATGGGTTAACTATTAGTTATATGAATTGATGACTCACCATTATTTTTATTGGAGAGGTGTTATTATGAGAGTTGTCCACAAATTTCATAATAGTTTCTAAAAATTTCCAAATAATTTTCATAAATTAATTTTGGATCTACAATATACTCAAATTTATATACAATTTAAAAAAAAAATGCTCAAATCACAGGTCATACGAAGAAGGTGTCGTAGATTAAAAAAATGTTGTTATTTTTGTTTTGTTTTTTACGAAACTATAGTTACTATATTATGGTTGTTATAAATCATATAACTTTTGATACATACCCCACAATGAAGCCATACGAAATGCATTAGATAGAGATCTTCCATAGCTTCAATTTAATATAGTATATGATATATCTGAATAATATTCAATGAGTTACAAGATATACAATTTGTCATACAATTTCAGCCTAAAAAACCCTCGCAGAAATGGGAAAGCCATAATCAAGGTAATATTTTGTTTTTTTTATTAAAACCCTATAATGGAATATTCAAAAGAAAAAATCAAAATAATCTTGGATGTATGTAATAGATTTTGTATGGCACTCGCTGTAAATATTAAATATCATAATGAGATATAGTCATGGTTAGATATGGAATATAATTTTTAAGAATGGCATGGAGATATTTTCCAATGGTGTGAATATGATCATTTTCATCTTGTCTTCACTGATTGTATTCCTATTTATGATGAATATCCATGTCAATATCATTTAGATTTAGAAAAGGAAAGCATGATTCCACAGCTTCTCTTTCAATGATCTCTTCCTGATGAATATCCTAGTGTATAGAATGGTGAACCTTCTTATGAAGGGAACTTACAAGAGAATACACTCACTCATTGAAGAGAGAATACAGTCATTGAAGTTGACGAGAAACAAATTATCTAAGAGTAGCCCATTCCCATGGAACACGTCATGGAAACAAAAATTGTTATACATTCCTCTTTAGTAGAAGAGAAACATGAACATAAACACAATAATAATAATGGAATTAATAGAGAAACATGAACATAAACACAATAATAATAATGGAATTAATAGGTCCCAAGATTCCATTAAAAAATATTTAATCATTACGAATGTCGATCTCTACTACGACTTTGAGGACATAGGACCAAGAAGGTAGGGAGTGACATGGTCCCAAATTAGTGAGATATTGTGTATGCCTCTATCTTATTGATGCAAGGAAAAGAGAATGACTTTGGTTATTGGTTGTATTTTTATCTCCTTCTTCCTTATGCTTTGAGTTTAAACCATATCATTAGGGAAGAACATATTGTGCCCCTAATCCAACCAAATGAAAAGAAGATTTATGGATGTAATTCATGTCTTTTTTTTCATTTGTTAGTTTTGGATTCCATAAATTAGTAATGACATGTTAATAAAGGTCATTTTTATATGAGTAGGTCTACTTTTATTATACAAGAATTGAATAAGTGATTAGTAATAGGAATATAGATAGATTTCAGTACAAGAATTGAATAAGTGATTAGTAATAGGAATATAGATAGATTTCAGTACGAACATTATTTAAGAGGGAGGTTATTTTAGTGTACATGTTCATAACATAATGACTAATATGTTAATAAAGGTCATTTTTATATGAGTAGGTCTACTTTTATTATACAAGAATTGAATAAGTGATTAGTAATAGGAATATAGATAGATTTCTGTACAAACATTATTTAAGAGGGAGGTTATTTTAGTATACATATTCATAACATATTTTGTACATGGGATATTTTTTTTGTAACGTCACTTAGCCCCATCACTAAGTTGATATTATTAATGAGTCATCATTAAGTTAGTGAGTAGGTGTAGCACCCCTATTTTACCTTATTATTATTATAACCAAACTTATTCTTTGAGGGTGTTTGATTCACAAATGAATCAATTATTGACTCTTATTATGATTATGTGATTATGTGACTGAATTTTAAACATGATCGAGTAAAGTTGAGAATGTTGATTTGGTTAAATCAATTTCATGTGATGATTAGATAAATATTTTATGTAGTGATATGATGAAAATTATGTTAATGGTAAAATCCCTCGATGATTTTTACATGAGATTTGGATTTTACTACTATAGATATTACTAATGGTTTTCCTAGTGTGGTAGGGAACTATAAAAGTGTGTTGATGTGAAAAACCATTGACAAGAATTGGGACTCTGTATTTAGTCAAGAAGTAATAATTATCTTATGAATATGTTTTGTATAATCGATTTGAATGATGAAAAATATGGACAAATTTTTTTAGTGAATGCAGGCATAGGGGATATGCTTTCCGATTCAACCAACACATGGGTAACAAGGTTGTATAGAGTTAAACCAGGTACTACCAGGAAAGGTGGATAAACATCAATGCTTCCACCTACTATCACTTCTACCATGGCGAGAGATGAAAAGCGTAGGACACTTTTACTTAGCAGTTGCATGTTGTCATGAAAGTAGGCCACTGATTCAGTCACTAATGAGGACTAACCGATGGGCATCAAATAAGGTGTAAGCCTTATTCCTCAATATCCATCAGTCTCTCAATAAGTTAAATGACATGAGTTAA
>JZKD02S1731310.1:672017-686413 GCA_000966675.3 Picea glauca
CAAAATTAACTTGTACCTTGAAAGGCGAGTTGCCTCCAAAGTGGTTGTTTGATTAATATGAACATGTTGCTATCGGAAGGCATTGAAGGATGTGGAAAAATTTATCCATTATTTCGTCCCTCTGTCCCGTGAGAGCTTCATCAAGCAATAGATTGATAGGATCATCTGCTCCATCATTTTTCTTTTCTTCCTCCATGGAGGGTTTATTGGGCATGTGAGAGAAATTTTCTTCAAGAGAGACAAGCTCGAGACCCAACTTTCTATCCCCAGACCTCGTCGAGGACATGCACTGAAAAAATGATCAAGAGCAGCCTTCTCTAATACCATTGCTTTAGATTATTTTTGACACAAAATGAGAGAGGAGATATAATAAATAAATGCACAGAGATATCGTGGATATTCAATAATATAACATAAATGTATCAGATATGCAACCATAAACACAGAGATACAATAATACACAATTTCTATTAATGAATGAAATGTACAGAGACTGTAAAATTAGAGAGTGAAAGACTTGCTAGAATGGTGGCAACTTATCTCTAAGAAGAGATGTGACGGCTACTCACGTTCGCAAGAAGATGATTTTTACAATGAGGCTCCAAAGGCCTTTTTATCATAAAGAAAATGAAAAACCCTAACCCCAGAAGATGAAAAGCCAACAATTTTGTGGATCTCGTTTTGGGTAGTTTGGTGTATCATCTTCTCGGGGGTGTAACTTTAGCATACAATCTCCATTTGGTGTGCACGAGAGCTCATTGGAAAGGTATCGTCAAGGAGATTCATTTAGGGGGATCAATCAGAGTCTTCAGCTGTCATTGAGAAGATCGATCCCAAAAACACCTTCATTTAGGCCCTCAAAATGGCCCATGAAGTTAAAAACTTCTAAAAATAGTAAATTACCAAAATTGTCAGAAAACTATTTTGAGTCAGTTGGAAAAGATGGGTGGACACCAATATCCACTTAGATCAACCTCCCTCTCCTCCATCAACTCTTGTCATTGAAATGTTTTTTGATGGATCATAATTTCAACTCCCATATATAGACTTCAATACTAAACCCCCTATTGAATCTATGATATCCATTCCCTTAACTCTTGATGATATTCATGCATTCATGGATTTCTCCTCTTTATTCTTATTTCATGTCTTCATTTAACATAAATTAAAAATTAAAATATATTACAAGCTTTCACATATAAATCATTTTAACCAAGTAACAGACACCTCTCTCTCTCACACACACACACACACANACCCCACCTTATTGTGCGCCCCTTAGAATCATCGTGAGCAACTTTCACAGTCTTCTATAACAACATCATGGATCTCTCAAACTAGGTAATCGTTAACCTACAGTTTGAGCCACGACAAGAGTGGTAGTAGGTTTTGGCAGGGATGTTGTTACACCTCTCCGTCAATATCTTTGATTGTCATGCATGACCCCTCTACTCCAAATTTGAGTCTGATTAGAAAGCTATCTTCATCCTGCATCCATCAAAAAACATGTCAATGATCCATAAACATCATCATATCAGCCATATGTCACATATGCAATAACAGAATTACACAAACCATAAATAGTCCACTCCGTGACTCGATCTAGAGTCCAAGGAGGTCCATCAATGTCGTTGGCATCTTCAACCTATCAAGAGTTCTGCACACTCATGAGAACCCAGTAAATAGTACCTGTCTATACATAATATCATATCATAACATCATAAATCACAATATCATCATCAGAATCCATAAGTGAAGCAATAACTCATGGATGTTGGATCTTCCTTCCGATTTGGGTCATGTAGGGCCCACACTCTAATAAAACTACAACTTTTCTTCTAGGATCCTATTACTCCCTCATATGTGTGCAACCTCATGTGTAAGTGTTTGGTTCCTCCTTTTAACCACCAATATTGGTGACAAGATCTATGAATCCTCTCTAAAGGGAAGAATCCCCACCACATGTGAATCTGACTCTAGCCTCTCTAATTKTGCTAGTAGTAATTCCATGACATCCTAGAACATCACAATGATTTAAATTTTCTCTCGTTAAAGACATAGGTCATTCTATATATTAGTACACATTCCAATCCATAAASAAAACAAAAAATTAAACGAAAATTTAAAGAATTATTTATTTACTTGAATTTTCCTCCTTCCTTTAGTGTCATTCCTCAAGGGGCACATCCCCCTTTCTCCATTCATGWTTTTAGGGTTCCTATGTGACTGTGGAATCCTTAATAACCCTCTATTGAGTCACATGGTGTTCCATCACCACATTATCCTAGGTCTCCACACAACCATTGTAATACCCTAAGGCTAAGCCCTAGCTGAATTGTAAACATGTTTTATAGGATGGTGAGCCAAGCGATTAGAAGCTAGGAGGCTTATGTGATGCTTAGGCCGGAGACATTAGATACTTAAGGCCAGTGAGATTATTTTTGTATATGTAAAAACTCATATCATTAATATTAATACATTGTTGTGTTTATACCGATCATGATAAAAGAGTATGAGGGAATAAGCTCCACTAGGAAGGGAAAGGGAGGGGCTAGGAGACTAGGCAAAAGGGATAATATTGAGGGTTTAACTCCAAGAGAATATTATATTATTATGTCATAAATATTATGGTGAGGATAATTGTTTTATCCTAAGTCTCATGGAAGAGGGAATGAATCACAAGTGGAGATAAAATGAGCTCCAAGAGAGCCATGTGTCAATCATGATGCTTGCAAATATATGTGGGGAAAATAGTCTGTTTTCCCATATTTTCCCCATTCACAAATAGATCCATCCTTTCTATTCACCAAGTCATTCATGCAACCAACCATTTTTCCTCCAAGATTCTACCTCTGCATCATTAATGCACCTCTCGAACCTGCACACATACCTTCAACAATGATTATGTACATTTCATGTTATGTACAACACACCTAAACTTTTTCTAGACCCATATTGTGCCTTACCTATTCTATACCTAAAATTTGCAACTTCCATCACCCTTACTTGATTGTATTGGGAGTTGGGAAGAAGAAGCAGGTTGTCAGGCTTGTGTATTTGAAGATGCGGGTTGTCAAGCCCGTGGAGTGAAGAAGCAGGTTGTCAGGCTTGTGAGAAACTCTCTCTAGGTGAGAGAGGTTGTTGGGGAAGTTATTTTTCCAGAGGGAGCCTAAATGCAACTATAGTGCTCCGAGAATTACTTTCTGGCCGATTGTTGAAGCCTTGGAAGAGAAGTTGGACAACCAAAGGACTCTTTAGCAGAGAAGGGGCACACTTCTTGGGGTGGGACAGGCATGTGGGGAATGAGAGGTTGTAGGCTATTAGTGTGAGTTGTCTCCTGGGACAAAATCTTTCATGTTGACTGTGTAACTTCATGTTTTCTCAGCCTAGACTAGGAATCCCTTTACGTGGGTGGAGTTTAGTTTCATCTCAAGGGTGACCCACTGCCGAGAGTGATGAGTAATGTGGTCTAAGGATGGGAGGTTTGTGGAAGGTCTACACACAGTTGGTGGTATTATATAAAAAGATAAGTATCAATTATATGTTCAATTCCATGATGTGTATTTGTACATGTATTATATTTATGAGTATTTTATGTATATGATCTATGTATAGGCTTACTRTTATTTCTACATTAATTTGTGTATTAGTAGAATGTGTTGTCCTTTTATGTTTTATATGTATGTTGTTCCACAATAGTTTCTSTGTGGCATAGCTCAGTAAGTCTATGGTTGGGTATTTTACAATTTTGAATATCAGAAACAAGAGAAGTTCGATTGTGGCATTCCTCGGACTAGGAGGCTCGGGGTATGCTACAATATGGTATTAGAGCTTAGTAAGAGTGTTTTATGGAGTAGCATGGCCTATTCTGGGTGGATGGGGATGCTACAATTTGGTATTAGAGCCCTGGTTTTCAACATTGAT
The DNA here is from genome assembly GCA_000966675.3 of Picea glauca. Classification (NCBI taxonomy): domain Eukaryota; kingdom Viridiplantae; phylum Streptophyta; class Pinopsida; order Pinales; family Pinaceae; genus Picea; species Picea glauca. Next base: position 675,942 of record JZKD02S1731310.1, read on the forward strand.
CTTGGATGGGCCGTATAAGTGGAAATTGAAAAAAAACATTCAGAAGGAATTGTTTTCGAAATGGACAAAATTTGAGTTTTAGAGTGTCCAAGAGTGACAAGAGAGAGTTTAGAGAACACCTTAGTTGTGCTTGGAAGCTTGAGAAGTTTAGTAGATCAAGAAATAAACTACAATAGAAAATAAACTACAATAACCATCATTTTGGGACCACAAAGTTTAGGTTTAGGCCATCATATCTATTCAGGAGAAGGCATATCATCCATAGATGTCAGATATGGGAGAGGAGCATGATAGTTAACCTTCAAGTCCTTCAGACTTTGTTTCTTCGACAAATTTTCATAATTTTAAAAAAGGAGGAAAAATCCATGAAGCTCTGATGTCTCATAGTGGATCTACACCATAGATCATTTGGGAGAAGATGGATTGTTGGATCCCCCAATATGTTCGACAGTTCAACGTTCGGGGAAATCTGTTTGTGGTTATGCAAAGTGGAGTTTTCTCCGAAGTCCCAAAGTCTGGAACTAATTCAGACCATCCATTATCGAAGACACGTGTCTATAGATTAGAATGTGTTCAGAATTTTAGTGTTTGGTAGTTCGGGGGTGGGTTGGTGTTCAACAACAAAATCTATGAAGCCCGAAGTTTTGAAGTCTCGGAGTTTCGAAGTCCCAAAGCTCCAGGGGACACATGTTCAAAATTTTGACGTTCGTGTGTTTTGATGTGCTTTGGCATGGAATTCTCTGAATTTCTAGAACGTCAGAGTGATGCGACATGATGACGTCAATTGGAGTGATGTGGACTTGATCGAGAGTTTGAAAGCTCGACAATAGGGAGTTTAAGAGTGTGCAGATGAGAATTTTTCAGAAGTCTTGGAGCCCTAAAGTCTTGAATCTTCGGGGAACAACTGTTCAGAAGTTCATCATTTGGGAGTTATCAAGTATGTCAGTGTGAAATATTCTAAAGCCCGAAGTTTTGAAGTCCTAAAGTGATGAAATGACATGGCACGATGACGTCTCCTAGACTGATTTGGACTTGTTCGAAAGTTTGATGTTCGAGAGTTTTGAAGGATGTTGTAGAAGAAACCTATGAAGCCCGAAGTTTCATATTCCCGAAGCACCAGAGTGACGTGACCTATTGAGGTCACCTAGGGTAACGTGGACCCACTTGATGTTCTCCACATGTCATCACATTCTGTGATTTTAAAATACCATTCGTTCTAGTTATAACTTGACACATGTCGGTAATATCCATGTGTCATATCTACATTTATTCCATGTAGAAATCCCCCCCCGGTGCGTGGTTGTTGATGAAACTTCAGAAATTGGACATTCATGGAAATGCATGCATGTTGTTGCAAGAACCTCTGAAGCGCAAAGCTCCGAAGAGCTTCTCTGAGAAAGTGAAAGTTTGGTATTTGGAGGGAACGATCTGTGGAGTTGGTGGAACTTCCAAACCTGGAATTTTCAAAGTCTTGAAGCTCTGAAGTAGCGAAGCCTTGAAGCTCCAAAGATGTATTGTGCTAGGATTTGCCAGTTCGGGAGAAATAAGCCATTAGCTAGTAAGAGCCTCTGAAGCCCAAAGTTCTGGAGCCCAAAGTCTCGAAGATCTAAATGAGCGCATATCAGTTGAGCGTTTGGACATAGCCCTTGGCCATATGCGACTTCAATTGGAATAAAAGAGGGCTAGTGTCAAATTGTTCTTTTCAAAGACAAATTGTTTAGATATTCATAACTTCCTACTCAAAAATCAAAATTGAATAAGGGAGCATTCATTGGAAATATATTGGAGAGTAAAACATAACTGTTCAACGAGAAATTTGAGTTGAATAATCAATTTCTCATACAAGCAGAAGAAAGGAATATGATATATTATTGAACCCAAATGGTTCATATTTTCATGATATTGTTGATTCAATTAGACTGACAAAGTTCTGTTGGTTGCACATTTTACAAAGTTAACAACAACTAGATCAGATAAGGATAAAAAAAGAGTGCATAGATATGGAAGATGTGCATGGGGATTCTANGGATCCCCCAATATGTTTGACAGTTCAACGTTCGGGGAAATCTATTTGTGGTTATGCAAAGTGGAGTTTTCTCTGAAGTCCCAAAGTCTGGAACTAATTCAGACCATCCATTATCGAAGACACGTGTCTATAGATTAGAATGTGTTCGGAATTTTAGTGTTTGGTAGTTCGGGGGTGGGTTGGTGTTCAACAACAAAATCTCTGAAGCCCGAAGTTTTGAAGTCTCGGAGTTTCGAAGTCCCAAAGCTCCAGGGGACACATGTTCAAAATTTTGACGTTCGTGTGTTTTGATGTGCTTTGGCATGGAATTCTCTGAATTTCTAGAACGTCAGAGTGATGCGACATGATGACGTCAATTGGAGTGATGTGGACTTGATCAAGAGTTTGAAAGCTCGACAATAGGGAGTTTAAGAGTGTGCAGATGAGAATTTTTCAGAAGTCTTGGAGCCCTGAAGTCTTGAATCTTCGAGGAACAACTGTTCAGAAGTTCATCATTTGGGAGTTATCAAGTATGTCAGTGTGAAATATTCTAAAGCCCGAAGTTTTGAAGTCCTAAAGTGATGAAATGACGTGGCACGATGACGTCTCCTAGACTGATTTGGACTTGTTCGAAAGTTTGATGTTCGAGAGTTTTGAAGGATGTTGTAGAAGAAACCTATGAAGCCCGAAGTTTCAAATTCACGAAGCACCAGAGTGACGTGACCTATTGAGGTCACCTAGGGTAACGTGGACCCACTTGATGTTCTCCACATGTCATCACATTATGTGATTTTAAAATACCATTCGTTCTAGTTATAACTTGACACATGTCAGTAATATCCATGTGTCATATCTACATTTATTCCATGTAGAAATCCCCCCCTGGTGCGTGGTTGTTGATGAAACTTCAGAAATTGGACATTCATGGAAATCCGTGCATGTTGTTGCAAGAACCTCTGAAGCGCAAAGCTCCGAAGAGCTTCTCCGAGAAAGTGAAAGTTTGGTATTTGGAGGGAACGATCTGTGGAGTTGGTGGAACTTCCAAACCTGGAATTTTCAAAGTCTTGAAGCTCTGAAGTAGCGAAGCCCTGAAGCTCCAAAGATGTATTGTGCTAGGATTTGCCAGTTTGGGAGAAATAAGGCATTAGCTAGTAAGAGCCTCTGAAGCCCAAAGTTATGGAGCCCCAAAGTCTCGAAGCTCTAAATGAGCGCATATCAGTTGAGCGTTTGGACATAGCCCTTGGCCATATGTGACTTCAATTGGAATAAAAGAGGGCTAGTGTCAAATTGTTCTTTTCAAAGACAAATTGTTTAGATATTCATAACTTCCTACTCAAAAATCAAAATTGAATAAGGGAGCATTCATTGGAAATATATTGGAGAGTAAAACATAACTGTTCAACGAGAAATTTGAGTTGAATAATCAATTTCTCATACAAGCAGAAGAAAGGAATATGATATATTATTGAACCCAAATGGTTCATATTTTCATGATATTGTTGATTCAATTAGACTGACAAAGTTCTGTTGGTTGCACATTTTACAAAGTTAACAACAACTAGATCAGATAAGGATAAAAAAAGAGTGCATAGATATGGAAGATGTGCATGGGGATTCTATCCAGGAAGATGATATCATAGGGATGGATGTCCATTTAGGTATTGAAGGAACAAACTATAATGGACATGGAGAAGCAAAGGATGAAAAAATGAATATGGTAGAGACCATTAGAAGTTTGCAGAAAGATATCCAAAGTCACAAGGATGATAATGAAAGGCTTATGAAATCCAAGGAGCAACAGGAGGACTTAAACATTAAGTTAATGCAGAGCCTGGATAGAATTGGAAAGAAATTGGATAAGGATAACAACTCAAGAAAATTATGAAGCCATAGGTCTCCTGAGTAGAAACGAATATCAAGGAGTGCTAGCAGAAATCACCATCACTCCCCAAGGAATTCCAATAGGAGAGAACACAACAACTCAAGTCCATCCCTTATCAGGAAGCATCAAAGGAGGTCTGGGGTGCATGAAATACAAGGACAAATGAATAAAATCAAAACTTCTTCATTTGATGGTGAGCACAAGAAATATGAAGATGTCGAGACATGGTTGTTAGGCATGAGAAAGTACTTCCAATTGCATAATTATTCTTCACATGCAGAAGGAAGAATTGTTATTTATTAGCTTAAGGGAAAGGCATCCATGTGGTGGGATTAGCTTGTGTAGGTGCAATACATTAAAGAGAAAAATGTTAATTAGAAGGAATTCATGAGGTATTTTGAAAAGAAATACTTGAATAAAATATATTATGACAATAAAATGGATAATTTCTTTGAACTCAAGCTTGGAAGTATGTCCATTGACGAATATGAAAGAATATTTTTGGAATTGTTGAAGTATGTCTCCTTTATCAAGGATGAGACCATTAAGATTCATAGGTATCTGACTGGGCTGCCATATTTCATCAGTGACAAGATTCAATATGATGATCCCAATACTTTGGAGGAGACCATAAGGTGAGATAAATACCTATATGATCAACATAAAGTACAACCAACTTTCCAAAAATATTGGGAAGACAAGAAGAAGTTAAACATGGAATAGATGAAGAAGGGGAATAATCTATGATTCTTCACAAACAATCCTCAAGGAAAACCAAATTCTAGAGATCCTAGAGCAATTGAGACAGGTGGAAAAAGGGCAAGGCAACCACCCATTCAATATTGAGGTTGTAAAGGAGATGATATGTATAGAGATTGTCCTCACAGAAGTGAAAAAGTGAGAGTTGTTCAGAATGTACAACAAGATGAAATAGTGGAAGACAAGGGAATTAATGTGCCAAGGATCTATGCATCCCTGAACAATAAGAAAACAGAGTTTCAATCACAGATGATTGAAGTGGAAGGTATGATCAATAACCAAACAATTTCAATTTTATTTGATTTAGGAACCAGGCATAGTTATATAGATCCTAATATGGTGGAAATATTTCATTTTCCAAGAAGAAAGCATGGAAAATATTGGTTGGTGCAGCTGGCTACCAGAGCCAAGAGAAAAATTAATGAGTTGTTTATGTCATGTTTAGTGGGCATGAATGGGATGAGCACTAAGGAACATTTGAACATCTTTCCTTTAGGTTCCTATGACTGTCTAATTGGGATGGACTGGTTGGAACAACACCATGTTATATTACACTGTCATAACAAGGAATTTACTTGCATGGATGAGGAAGGGAACCAAAGAATAATGCAGGTAATTCCCAGGGAAGTAGCTGTCAAAGAAATCTCAACAATGCAGTTGAAGAAGTGTTATAGAAATGGTTGTCAAATATTTGCAGCCCATATGGAAGAAACACCTAAGGGTAAGGTGTCGAATATTGATCCAAAAAGGATCCATAGAAGACTAAGGACAATTCAGAATTGATAGAAGCACCTCACGAAGCTCAGAATGGCCTCAACAAATAGAAAAAAGGAAAAAGTTCAAAGTCCTCAAAACTTAGTGAAATTGGCATCATCACGAAGAGGGTGTCGCGAGATTTCCAACAACCTAAATGGCTCGTAAAAAAGAATTATATATCAAAAGATATTCACAGCTAATGTTTTGGTCAACCTAGCCTGATTAGCAAGGATGAGTAAGCATCCATATTGTTGACATCAACATCAGCATGGATGACATCATTGTCCATGCAAGGTACATGGCACACACATAGGGAGACATGTGTCATGATGATGTAAGAATGATGTCAACATGATGAGGTGGAAGCACCAGAGGCTACCACGTGTCCCTCGTTTTTGGACTTTTCTAGACAGTCTGTGGACCAATGGGAGATTTCCACATGGAATTTCGTACAACCATGTTGCATATCATACAACCACCCGACAAGTGATGTGGAAGGATGATGTGGAAGAGGTGGCATGGCATGTCCATGCAGTATGGTGATGTGGGCCAATAAAAGGCCACCATGTGGCCAAGTCATGGGTTGCCACGTGGTAGCGAGAAAAATCACAAGGACACCCAACAACTGAATGTTTTAAAAAAAGTCAGGGTTGGCTGGCGCTAACCCCCAATCCACCATATTAAACCATATCCTTCCATATCTTTCTAGTTTGAGCCACAATCCACTAAACTTATCGCCATCACCAAAGTTAGTAGGAGATCCCACGAGATTCAAACTATAACACATATATATAACCCACAGTGTATTAAAATGGGAGGTCCAGGAGTTTGACCTGGGATCCTCCCCCAAAAAATCCCCTTAATATACATCCACCAACCAATAGGGAAAACGACCTCATTTCTAACTCTACCCCCAATGTTTATTTAAAAATTAGATTTTGTCAGTGCATGGGGGTGCAGGCCAGGGCACGTGATAGGTCGCACCAAGGAACATAAAACGATGCAAAAGGATATTCATTAATGCAAACTATAGACACACAAACCAACATGAAATTTCTCATGGGATTGAAAGTGCAAGAGTCAGATTGAGGCATGGAGACAGTCATTTTAGGTAATTTGACACCACAAATTCAGTGGTGTTGTTTGTTTTATGATCTGATAAAATATTCTATAGCTTAACTCCAGAATGAGGTATACTTATGTATTTTTCCAAATTCTTTTTCTTAGTTAATAAAAAGGCCTACCCATTTGAGAGAAGGACCAAGAGACGTAGTCCACCAGGGACGAACTCCGCTATCAAGTTTTATGTTCATATTTGATGCATATGTCTCTTCATTATTGAGTTTTTCCTTATTTATGATGCACTTCATTTTATGCTCATTTAATACAATTATTTAATGAGTCACATCGATCAAAATATCTTGGATCATGTTGGTATCAGAGTAGTCATCTTTGACTTGAATTTTAAGTGTGAATTCTTAATAGGTCCAAGCATAAACATGGTGAAAGAACACTTAAGAATTTCAACCTATAATTTGGTCATGCATCCCAAAGGATGAAAATGCCTAAAGAGGACAAGCATGATAAACAGGAGAAAAACTTCCATAGGGTCTTTTATCGCATGTCAGAAATGGTAGAGCGAATGTATGGATACTATGAGAAGAGGATGAAGAAGAAAGGGAAGAAAAATGAAGCACAAGAAGATGATAATTCTTCAGTGAATGATACCCTCTTGAGCCTCCATATTCACCATCGAGTTCTAGCTCTTCTTCCTTTGAACATTCTCATCATTCTAGCCATAAATCTTCTTTGAATAAACCATTAATAAAGCTTGATGTAAAATTTTCTTTACCTATGTTTAATGGAAATGCTAATCCTGAAAATCTAGATAATTGGATCCAACAGGTTGAAGTTTATTGTCATGTTCAACAGATTGATGAAGAAGAAGTTAAAGTGAAATTGGTCTCTCTTTGGTTGGAAGGTACTACTCTCGTATGGTGGGAGAGAAAACACTATGACAGAGGTATGTGTGGTAATATTATTTGCTCATGGTCTTAATTTAAATCAGAAATAAGGAAGAAATTTTATCCATTGGGTTATTTACATAAATAAATGATGGAATGGAAAACTTTAAGACAAAGTAAAGTTCAAACCATACAAAGTTTCACAGAAGAATTTAGGAAGAAAAATCTTTCATTAAACAGTCCTTTGTATTCTTATGAAACTTTAATAAAGTATATTGGTGCATTTCACAGTTATATTTGTCATATTTTACTATTGTTTAACCCCACTAGTCTTGACAAAGTTTGTGTGCAATCCACTCACCTTGACAACAGGGGAAAACCTGTTCAAGAAGATCCCACAAAGAAACCTTCAAATTTCCCACATAAGAAGTTTAAAAAGTTTAAAAGGAAGGACAAAAAGACTGCCACTGTAAAGAGGGAAGAAAGAAATCCATCTTGCACTCATTGCAAAAAGAATGGTCATGATGATGAAAACTGTTGGAAATTACATCCAGATAAAAGACCAAAACAATTTAGTGGAAAGGGGAAGACGAAGATTGTTGCTACAATGCAACAAGATCTTGGTTTCGATTCGAGAGAAGAAGAAAATATCACAGTGGTTGGAGTAAAAGGTAAAGATTCCCTTCATGTTAGTTCAAATTCCAATAATGAATCTCATGGTGATGAAAGAAAGAGGAATGAATTATTTGACATAAGAGTTGTATCTAAGCACACTAAGATAGATACATTATTTGATTTGGGTTCCCAAGCAAACATGATATCTAAAGCACTTGTCAAAAAAGTGGGTCTTGAAACTAAAACACATCCAAAGCCTTATCATGTTGGTTGGGTATGTGATAAAGAGAAACTTAATGTCACCAAGAAGTGTAGGGTCATATTTTCTATTTCTTCAAAGTTGATTGATGAAGTGGATTTGGATGTTGTATCACTTGATATATGTGGCATAGTGCTATGGAGTCCTTATCTTTATGATAGAAAATAAATCTTCTTTCGTCATGAGAACAAATATCACCTTACTAAAGGGTGAGTGGAATATATTGTTATAGCCCCCAGCATGAGGGTAAACACAACACTTGTTAGTGCAGTAAAAATGAAAAGACTCATAAAAATTAATAAGATATATGTACTCATGGTCGTAAGGGAAAATGATGTTGAAACATCTGATGCCTTTGAGGATGTGATCCTTCTCATAAGAAAGAATTAATTGATGTTGTTTCTAAGTATGATGATATTTTTTAGGAACCAGATGGATTACCTCCTAAGAGGGAAATCCAACATGAAATACATCTTCATCAGGATTCTCCTCTTCCTAATGTGGGACTATATAGGATGTCAGTTCTAGAGATCACAAATATCAAAAAGCAGGTAAAGACTTATTGGATCAAGGGGTCATCAAACCCAGTTCATCTCCTTGTGTTTTTGTGATCATGATGGTGCCAAAGAAGGATGGTACATGATGAATGTGTGTCGATTATCAAGCCTTAAACAAAATCACGATGAAAAATCGATACCCTCTTCCTCGTATATATGATTTACTTGATCAATTAAAGAATGTTGTTTATTTCATTAAGTTGGATTTGTATAATGGATACCATCATATCAGGGTTGCAGAAAATGATGCATGGAAAACTTCCTTTAAAACCAAACAATGATTGTTTGAGTGGTTAGTTATGCCATTTTATCTTTGTAATGTTCCAACTACTTTCATGCATGTGATGAATGATGTATTCATGCCATTTATAGATGATTTTGTAATTGTATATTTAGACGACATTCTTATATTTAGTGGGACTTAGGATGAACATATAAGGCATGTAAAGCAAGTATTAGATATGTTTCAAAGGGAAAAGTTGTATGTAAAAATTGTCCAAATGTGAGTTTGGCAAGTTTGCACTTGTGTACTTAGGTCATATTGTAGGAGGAGGACAATTGAAAATTTATCCTTCCAAGATTGATGTAATTGTAAATTGTCCTGAGCCCAAAAATGTAACCGACGTATGAAGATTCTTATGTGCATTATAATACTGGAGGAGATTCATTTCAAACTTCTCATTTGTTGTATCTCCTTTGCATGCCTTAACCAGTGTGAAGAACACTTTTTAGTGGGGAGGAAAGCACCAAAATTCCTTTGACACTCTGAAGGAAAATATCAATATTGCATTGGTATTAGCACTGTCGAATCTTAAACAACCTTTTGAGATTGATATAGATGCCAACAAATGCGCCATGGGTACAATATTGATGAAATATTGTAAGCCTATCTATTACCACTCTGAAACTTTTAATCAAGTTGTTGTTAACTATCCTACATATGATAAAGATTTGTATGCATTGGTTCAAAGTGTAAAGAAATGGAAGCACTACTTAATAGGGAAGGAAACAATCAAACATAAAAATCATCAACCCTTATAGTATCTCCAAGAACAAACCAAGCTACAACAATCTTGACATTAAAGATGGATGAGTTTTCTTCAATAGTTTCATTTGGCGATCAAATACAAAAAGGGTACAATTAACAAGGTAGCTGATATGCTTTCTAGACCTCCTATTGTTGCTTCTATTATTTTGAAGAATTCTTCTTTATCTCATGATATCTATGTGGAAGAATATGTTGTTGATGAAGATTTTAAAGAGGTATTTATGAAGATAACCCATGATACATAGGTAGAGAACTATTGTCGATAAGGAAAACTACTCTACCATTTTGTAAAGCTTTGTATTCCTACAAGTGAACAAGTCCATGTAATACGAGAAGCTCACACTTCTCTTATGTCTGGGAATTTTGGGGTAGGTAAAACTATGGCTCATCTGCAAAGGTTTTGTTACTGGCCTCAGATGAAAGCAATTATAACTAAATATGTAAAGGGGTGTGTGATGTGTTCTACTTGTAAGCCCACTAATAGAAAATTGGGGCTATACTCACCACTTCTCGTTCCATCCCATCCATGGGAGAGTATCTCCATGGATTTTGTAGGGGGTTTACCAATGTCAAAAAGGGGTCATGACTATTTGTATGTTGTAGTGGATAGGTTCAACAAGATGTGTA
>JZKD02S1731311.1:0-10204 GCA_000966675.3 Picea glauca
TTCTTGTGATAGTTTTCTTTGAGCATTTGTGCTTTGCTGTTCTTGGAGTCACGGGCACGGAGGGCCAAGAGACCAAAATGTTTCTTGGAGCTAGGAAGCCGGCTAGGCTCCTAGTACTAACTCCCCCCCCTTCCTCACCTTGATTCAACATGGCTCCTTTGTACTAACCATGATTTTGTCTTTCCCCATGATTGAGTAATAAGAGCTTGGTAACTAGTATGAATGAAATGCTAATGTAGAAGACCAACCCTAGCCAAAACCTCCCTTAAGAAACCTCCAAAACCCTAAAACCATCGAAACCCTAGTGTTGACTGGTTTTTTTTCTCCGAAGTAGGTAAAATCCTACAATACTTAGGGCTATCAACCTAGCCTCTATCGATACAATCTCAAGACCCTAACATGCAACAACATCAATGTGTGCAAACAAAACATGGCCACTTGAAAAAACTCTTTGGTGGTCCGTAAGGGGGAAGACTTCCACACCTGCTAGATTGCCTTAGATTTTGGGCCATTAACCTATTTCTCTACGTTCGAGAAAGACAAACTCTTAACCAATCAAAAACAAACTTTAGATCATACTTCATAACCAAAAAAAAGTTTTCCACTGTACATACACAATGTAAACACAATACACAATATCGCATGTGATCATTGTTGATGATATTTAGAGAGGAGTCATTTCTTATAAAAAAAAAACACCTAACCTTTACCCATGAAACTTGAACACTAAAACTTCGTTGCAATTTCACCTCATGCCAAAAACAATTATTATAATATATATAAAAAAGTTATTATAACCTTGAAAATATAAATATATAATATAATGCAAGAGAATTTGAAAATGCAATTCCCTTCATAAAGGACACGAGCGCCGAAACCTTCTACAGATGGATAGGGATCCATGTTCAGATGAGGCCAACCCAAGAGTCCAGCATCATTAGTTTTGTCATTATTGGATAGCTTTCTGAATAGAAACACTGGCAAGATAATGAACAAACGTGGAAAGCGAACCCCAGTAGTTAACTTTGTATTTAGGCTGATGCAGACCTATATGGGCCAGTCCATGGTAGTAGCTTATATAGGCTGTATATATCCCCAAAATTGCATATGTGTTCATCATGTAGATATACACACTGCAGAATCTCAGTTCAACATATCCCATAAATTGTGCAATGGAATTACAGAGGATGGCTCAGAAAATGAGCACGAACACGGTTTCCGTGTACAGAAAGCGCAGAAGCTGGCTACTGGCCATCGCAGCGATGGCGGGAACCGGATACGGGTTTTACAGATTGTGCACATCCCCGTCAGTTGCCACAAAAAAATACCAATTATTCGCACTTCTGAATTCTCTGGTAACGATATCCGAGGCAGCTTCGGCATCTGCACAAACAGTTTCTTTGTTGTCCAATGATGTTAAAACTTTTTTGAAATCTGATTCTGATGAAATACCCCCAAGCTTAAAGCAGCTCTTCAAGCTGGCCCAGTGCCGAGAAGTCAACGAAACCCTAACTACGGTTTCGAACGCCATGGCCACCGGCGTTTTTCGGGGTATCAGCGGAGAAGAAGGGAATTCGCCCGGGCCAGGAGTCGTAGAGAGGGTCATGGACAAGTTCTTCACGGCGGCCGGAACAGGTTTTGTTTCTGTTGTTGTCGGAAACTTTGCTCGGAACTTGGTTGTCTCTTTTTTCGAACATGATCAAAACCTAAAAACCCTAAATTTAAACTCGAGTCCTAGAACTTCTGGGGAGTCGCGGTTTGTTGACGTTCTATGTAGGGGTGAAATTAGGGTTTTAATTGCTGAATGCATTAAAAGTTTTGTTAGCACTGCAGTTTCTGTTTATCTGGACAAAACTATGCACATTAATGTGTATGATGAGATCTGTGCTGCTTTGACAAACCCTAAGCACGAGGCCCAGATGAAGGGTATTTTAATTACCGTCTTTAATGGGGCTGTTGAGACCTTTGTTAGCACTTCCTATGATGTTTTGACAAATGGATCCTCCAAGGGAAATAAGAATTCATGCCACAGTGACGGTGAAACTGAAACCCGGCACGTCTCTGATAACTACAAAAAGGATTGCGAGTTGTCCGATACTCTGGGGATTGAGGTTGGTGGGGTGGATCTAGAACAGACAACTTTGGAGATCAGGGATGTGAATTCTGGGGTTTCAGAAGCGAAGCATAGTTGGATCGATAAGATTTCCTATACCCTTTCAATTCCTAGCAACCGAAAACTGTTAGTCGAAGTAAGTGGCAAGGTTACGGTCGAAGCCTCGCGTTCTTTCTTTGAGTTTTTGCTGTATAAAATTTCCGAATTCTTCACGATAACTCTGCCTATTGCTTGCCATGATGCTTTGCATAGACTTCTCGAGATTGTGAGGTATGTCGGTGCTAAATCAATCGTTGTCGCTACTGTCTGTCTTGCTATCTGCTTTCATGCTTTCACTGGAGTGAGCATTATGGAAGTTGTCTAGGGCAGCTGCTTCGAAGGGAATTGTGAAAAGGTGTTTCTATGTATATATAAAGAAAACCCTGAGTAATGTTATCAGGGATTAAACTTCCTGGATCTCTCTGCTATTCATATTCGAATCCAAGATCCTGCTGGCTTATTGTATTCTATTGGATAGGGTTGTCAATTGTATATTTTTTGTAAAAAATACCAGGGGATAAAGTAAATTCTTTTGAAATCTTCATTTCATGAGTGTCGCATGGCTCTTAAGAAGCCTGGCCAACGAAAGATTTGCATTTTCCCACAGAAATCTTACAAAAGAGGAAGCTTAGTAATAGAGATGCGCAAGGTGCTTGAGGTTTTCTACAACTTATTTCAGTTAAAATCATGTCAAGGATATTCTGTCAAGTGCGGCAATTTCCAGGGCATCTGGTCCAGTTTTTTGGACAATGGGTAAAACTTGTAAGCCCCATCAAATCACCTGATTGCACAGCAAAGTCGTGACCAAATGGCAGATTGTTCCAATTACCTATTGCACGTCCCAAGTTTCATTCTTCTCATGCTGCTAGAAGGTTGTGGCCAGTTGAACAAGGTTGACTGCTATTAGAATCCAGTATCTGGAATACTTCTTTTCTCTGCTACTCTGCTGCAGCCAACTTCTTTCTATGAGGTAACTGCATCCAGTGGTGATAGGAAATGAAAAAATAAATACCTTAAAGAACAATTTGTGGTAAACCTAGAAGAGTTTAAACACTAAGGCTTCCATCTCATCACTTCAAGAGGTAATATGCTTCTCGAAGGATCTCAAAGCTTGACTTTTGTACCTATTCCATCATCTAGCTCATCCAGGTGCATCCATAAAGTTCTCTTCTTTGGCTGCTGTTTTTTGGTTTTGTCAATATACATGTTATACATTGTAGCAGTAAATGCAGGGCCCTTGCTGATTGTATTTAGAGTTCCATCATTGTGTAAGTGACAATCTACCATGACATTATATTGAGTATTAACTATTCCATTATCTAGCTCATCCAGGTGCATCCATAAAGTTCCCTTCTTTGGCTGCTGTTTTTTGGGTTTGTCAATATATATGTTTTACATTGTAACAGTAAATGCAGGGCCCTTGCTGATTGTATTTAGAGTTCCATCATTGTGTAAGTGGCAATCTGTCATGACATTATATTGAGTATTAATCTCTAATATGGCATTTGTTCTGGTTGAACCATTCCCGAGTCCCAACCACGAGTTTCAAGTACATGGTATTAAATTTTCAGCTACTCAGTTGTGCGTTGAAATCTCTATTTGCTCTTGCTGAGGCCTAATGAGTCATCTGGGACAGTTGGAGTAATAGAGAAGACATGTCCAGTGCTATGGTGAGTTTGATTTTAATCATTCTACTTAATACAAATTTGCTAGCCTCAATTTCCAGTAAAGATGCGTATTTCTGACTTGGCAAATCAAGATGGGTGGTATGGATTGATAACTGACCACCAATATCCAGGAAATTGACTTCTGCAATTTCAACAACTTATCACAGCGGTGTTGTTAAGATATCCCATGCTCTTGTAATGCCCGGCAATTGGAAACTATTTAATAGACTGTTGGGGAATGACATTTGATGTCGGGGGGTCTTTCTTTGATCTAGACCACGCAAATACATCTGGTTTTTCTACAATGAATAGTTAGTATTCAGTGATAAAGCTGTGGACAGAATCATTAAAGATATTTGCTAAATTTGTTATGGTGTTGTCCATCTCGTTTTCTCATTTTCCTTTTCTGCCTGGCATTGCTGATTGATTATTTTTATATCAAATATTTGTCGACCATATAATAAACTTTTTAGCAATTCTTTGTGTGCAATGTGGGCTGGTGACAAGTTTTTTACATAACAAAAGTCATTTTGTGATTAGCGCATTACTTGGTGAAAGAGTTAGTTCCCATGCATACAAATTTTGCCAAAGCAGATGAAATGTTCTACAGAGAATACCAAGTTGATATTGGAGTGAAGGTGATTTACAAAATTCTAGATCATGTACAAGTGCCTACATGGATTTAAATGTTCTCTCTTTTATGGGATTATATGAATATCAAAGAAAATTCAAAGGTTTCAAATGAGATCTCCCTCCTCTGTATACAATCTTCTACATTTTGGTAAGCCTTTTTACTTCATTCCCCTTTATAGTTAACTAGCAAGAACTTGGTATTGGTTTCTTCAATCAATGACATACCTCTTGATTGGTGTATATATATTTGGTCTCGGAAATACTTGTCCTTAAGGCATGTGATGAAGGCTTAACATGGGCAAAACCTTGAATACTCGTCGTCAGAGGCTACAATAGGTTAAAAGAATGTTGAGGTGCTTAGGCACCATATATATATATATGTCCGAGATATTTTTCTTTTTATATTTCATAAAAAATATACATATTCATGTCCTTTTTTAGGATTGCTTTTTTTCTACAGTTTTGTCCATTTCCACAAAATTTCAAAACCAAAATATCTAAATATCCGTCCCTCAAAAATATACTATACTTTAATTACCAATTACAATTCCCGCACCTTGCTTCATTCCTTTTCCACAATTTAAAAGATAGACATGCTGATTAGAGCAAAAGGGACACCTCCTCGATTAGCTATCCATTGTGATATTCCTAATGGATTAAAGCATCAACATCAAGGGACAAAGCTTCTTTTGAAAGCTTGTTTGTAATTGCATTCAGTTCTATGTAGACATGTACACAAGTGAACCATTCCAACTTGTCTAGAAAAAATTGAATCCTCCTCATCAAAGGCCTGATGCATGCCACCTGAACTTGAACTTTTCCATTTACCCAATCAACCACCACTTGTGAGTCACCCAAGATCTGGACCTTCCTTAGATTTAATGTGTTTACTAGAAACAACAATGCCCATAACACAGTAAATTCTGCCTTATGTTTGTGCCAAGACCTGTTGCATAACTAATTTCAAAATAATGCTCTTTTGAAATATATATAAAGTGCTCCGATGCCACACTAAGGCAGATGCCCCTGTCTAGCCCCGTCAAAATATCCCCAAGGGATACCTTCTTGCAAAACAAACATTTTAATTTTGCGAGCCTTGGGAATTTCACTCGCACCTAAATTCCCCATCCATCTTTTGAACCAACACAACCACCACCTCGGATGTGATAAACCTGTCCTGAAAATATTAACATTTCTTGCCCACTAAATAAAATACACGAAGAAACATGGTAGCGATGTTACCTTTCTGGTTTTGACTTCAATTTTCCAAGAATCGATCCACTCTTCCATACAACCCCTGAGTGTAATATTGTTTATATTAAATTGTGATACCACTTGACTCCATACCTGCTTCACGTACTGGTATTGCATAAATAAATAAAAAACCATTGCATAAATAAATGAAAAACAGACTGAGACTCCGATCTACATAGATCAGTGATTCTGACCCACCCATCCTCTCCGTAGGTCTATGTCCCAAGTTAAGATTTTTTCTTCCATTGCCATCTACAAAAGCAGTTTCATTTTTTCTGGGGCATGCATCTTCCATACTGTCGACCACCACCATCTTTTGCCCCCCTTTGCCAAAGCTAAGTAACCAAGCTTTACTGTGTATGAACTAGTTTTAACATTCTTTGCCCAACTCATCGCGTCCTCTTCATTCTCACCAAGACTGATGAAATTTGCTTTTAAATTGCCTGTGTATCTGTTCCACTCCTCCATGATTCCATCAAGGCCCAATTCCTCTGTCAAGAACCAATTTGAATGACCTGTAAAATCCAGCCCTTGTGCAACAACATCCCTCAACTATGAAATTCCAATATTATTTAGCTTGACAACCAGCTCCTCAGATAGCTTGTGGACTCTGTCCGAAACCTCCCATGGATCTTCACCTAGTTTGATGCTCCTCCCATTTTCAACTCTCCACATCGTCCAGTCTCCTATCAATGTAAAAGTGTCTACCATTGCTTTCCATCCTATAGAGCTATTTGAAACCGCTTTCCTGGGCATACAACACCAATCCTCTATGGACATTCCTGCAAAATATTTTGAGATCAAAACTTTGCCCCACAATATTCTATTGTAAATAAGTCTCCACAGACTTTTTGCTGCCATCGCTTGACTAAACCAATTTAAATTCTTTATACCCCAACCTCCCATCTCCTTTGGTATTGTTAACTTCAACCATTTTACTAGTGGGATTCTGTTTGCCGCCTTTTTGCCTGACCATAGAAATCAGAAACAAGCTTTTCGAATTTTTGTCAAAATTCCTTTTGGAATTCTTGTGACAGTAGCCCAATAAACATGAATGTTGCACAACAATGTTTTTATAAGGACTAACCGACCACCTATTGACAGGAAACAATAGATCAATTCTTGTTTAAATTTTTTTACATAACCACAAGCAATTTGTGTAGCCATAAGCAATTGGCTTCAACTCGAAACCCAAATATTTTATCCCAACATCAATCTCTGACGAAGAAAAGGCGAGAATAGTTCTTAATTGGGCTTTTACCTCGGCTCCCAAAGCATAAGATTTGATCGAATATTTTTCTATGTTTATCTCCATTTCGGTTGCCTTGCAAAACAAATCCATTATATTTTTTAACACCTGAAATTCTTGAACATTACTTGCAACAAAGAGCATAACATCTGTTGAAACATATTTAAAATTTTAAATTTGAAGACTAAAGCCTTCATTTTTCGGGTTTCGGCTTTTCAAGAAGCATAACCCTCAAACTTTCATTTCCAAAAGGTCGGTACCGAAACCCCGACAGATTTAAATTCTAATAATAATAAAAAGCTAAAAATTCAGACTAATAAAAAAAAGGGTTTTTGGGACTTGGGGTTTATTAAGAACATAGGTTTTAATACATATCAAATCGCGAAATCCCAATCCTCGATTTTCCGAAAAGTTGAAGTAAATAATTATTAAAAGTAAATTAGTCATATCGCTATTTCAGAAATCGAGATGCAGTGATAACATACCTCTTGTCAACTCGATCCTCGAAATCTCGAAATGCGAAATTCCAACTCAAAATCTATGTTAATCTAAATTAATTCTGTTTGGAGGTTAGTCCTTAATCCTGATTAATTAATTCGCTAATATCGAAATTTAAGGCTTAAGTTAATCATTTCACAATTTCGGAAATCGGGATACATCGATGACATACTTCATGTCAACACGATCCCTGAAATCTCGAAACACTTAATACAGATCAATTATTTTGCTAAAACAAATTTAAGTCCTAATTTAATCTTGTCGTAATTTCGCGATTTCGGAAATCGAGATTTAGTGATAACATACCTCTCGTCAACATGATCCCCAAAATCTCGACCCATAATTGGTGTTAAACTGAATTAACCTGTTTTGTCCTTAATCTTGATTAATTAGTTAACTAAAATGGAATTAAGTCCTAATTTAAACATGTCGAAATTTTGCAATTTTGGAAATCAGGATTCAGTGATAACATACCTCTCATCAACACGATCCCCGAAATCTCGAAACGCGAAATCTTGACTCTTAATCTGTGATTAGTCTAAATTAACTYTGTTTTGAAAGCATGATTAATGACAATCAATCTTTTTAGGTTTTGTTCACATTTCGGTTTCCGATTGAATGAAATGTTTCGATTTTTTAATTCAAAAGCGCCAAAATGTGGCCACTTAAATAAAAAATAACTGGTGATATGTGACACTAATGCGTATCTTAGTAAATATCTACTGCATTAAATGTCTTGAATTCTTGTCAGTTGCGTCAGTCCCTTCATCGTTAAATGAATTAAAAGAGAGTTTGAAGGTCTGTGTTTTGCAACATTTTTTGTTTTATACTATCAAGCGCAATATGCATCAGCCAAGCTCATACACTCTTTTTCTGTGACAGGTTTTCCATCTAACTTAAAAGTCATGGCACCGAAAAAAACATCGAAGAAGAGTGAAGATACACAGGAAGGAGATATCATATCCGACACTACGCCACACGCTATTGACTTAATTAAATCTTGAACACAAATCTCTGAATTCCTGGAATACGAATTCAAGAATTCTCATATTGATTTCGAGAATCACTTTCGAGACATAGCAGAATCAGAGCTTCATAAGATCGCAACACGCCCTTGACTTATGGCGTACACCGATATGATCAGTTGAGCCCTGGAAAAGGTTGATATTCTGACGAGGAGCATCTTAAATGATCAAGGGGTTGTTGTCGGCTCATTCAGGCCAGAGCATATACAAGTAATGTATAAGCTCTCACCAAATCCTAAGTACTCTTTTGACGTCGAGTTTTTAGTTGAATTTCAAACGAAAGAGTGCACTGAGGCAGATCGAACTTAACTTGATTTAATTAGAGATTGGTGGAGATGTCCATCAAAGTTTAGGGCTGATACCCATGGGGTTTATGCCACGACATCTTTGAACAAATACATGGTCTATGTAGCCATAATGCTGTGTAGACTTTTCGGGAAAAATGATCCCTGCCATTTTCCTGCAGATTGGGTGCCTTTTTTGGAAGAAGCTTCAGAAGGATTCACTTTCAACTGGAGTAAGATTCTGTCTGATAACCTAGCTCAAGAAGTTTCAAACTACAGAGTTGCAAAATCTAAAGGTCAACCAATGACCTTTTATATCTCAGCGTACATTGTGGATGCAATTTGCTTTGTGACTCCATTTCCCCTAATGAATTGGAGTTGGAACATAACTTGCTCCGAGCCCATTCATGAATATTATTCTGCACTTTGGGAAGAAAATGCTAAGGATGCATTTTACGAAATTTGTTATTTCGTAATAATTCCAATGCATAACATGTTTTATTGTTGTGAACCCCCTCACATTTCTGAGTTAGTATCATGAAATCTTAAAGTAATGGCCAACTGGTTTATTGATAATAACTTCTCTTATATTAGGGTTTATGGGTGCTCAATTCCCCCTCACGCACTTCCGAAATTCCTCCCGGACAGATTGGTATTGAGGGAAGTAGCACATCAAATAGTGAAAGGTGGTATTGGAATAGAGCTAAAACTAGCTCAAAAGAAATCCTGGCCAATCTTCCCTGTGTATGTCGGGAAATTTTTATTACTGAACCTCGACCATTCTAAAGTAGACGCTGAAGCATTAGAAGAAATAAAACTGATAGATATTGAGCACAGAAAGCATGACCCTTATCAATTAGTAAACAGACATTTGATGCACTGTAATTTGAAAGCTTATAAGCACGAAACATCTGTTTATGATGATATTTTCAAAGAGGTTAAAACTTATGAAGAAGTTTTGAACATGGTACAGGCCATGTCACCTGACTCACAGGTTGGTTTCATATCATTCCAGAGTCATAGACGAAGTTGTTTACCAAAGAGTTTGCAGGGTGAATCCACGACCCCTCCTCCAAAGCAGGAAGGGCCTCCCCCAGGCTTTGAAACAAATGTACAGGATAAAGAAAATACAAAAGGAAAAATGAAGGAGGGTGAAATACCTTCGCAAGAAATAGAAGTCCCCTAGACAGAAAAATCAGAGGCAGGGAAATGAAAGGAGTTAGAAACACCTTCAAAAATCCCTGAGAGTTTTCCAAAAAAGGTAGGAGGAACAACATCGACAGAATTTGGAAGTCCCATTACTTCCTTGACTCCATTGCAGTCTACTTATGGAAACCCCCACGAGGGAGTTCTATACGTTAGTGATCTTGAGCCTATTTCTAGGGATGAGATTTCTTCATCAGATTATTTTTTTCAGTAAAAAGAGGAAGGCTATCCTGAAA
>JZKD02S1731311.1:27260-39234 GCA_000966675.3 Picea glauca
GAAATCTTGACTCTTAATCTATGATTAGTCTAAATTAACTCTGTTTTGAAAGCATGATTAATGACAATCAATCTTTTTAGGTTTTGTTCATGTTTCGGTTTCCAATTGAATGAAATGTTCTGATTTTTGAATTCAAAAGCGCCAAAATGCGGCCAATTAAATAAAAAATAACTGGTGATATGTGACACTAATGCATATCTTAGTAAATATCTACTGCATTAAATGTCTTGAATCCCTGTCAGCTGTGTCAGTCCCTTCATCGTTAAATGAATTAAAAGAGAGTTTGAAGGTCTGTGTTTCGCAACATTTTCTATTTCATACTATCAAGTGCAATACGCATTCAGCCAAACTCATACACTCCTTTTTTGTGACAGGTTTTCCATCTAACTTAAAGTCATGCAACGGAAAAAAGCATCGAAGAAGAGTGAAGATACACATGAAGGAGATATCATATTCGACACTACGCCACACACTATTGACTCAATTAAATCTTGGACACAAATCTCTGAATTCTTGGAATACGAATTCAAGAATTCTCATATTGATTCCGAGAATCACTTTCGAGACATAGCAGAATCATAGCTTCATAAGATTGCAACGCGCCCTCGACTTATGGCGTACAATGATATGATTAGTTGGGCCTTGGAAAAGGTTGATATTTCGACGAGGACCATATTAAATGATCAAGGGGTCGTTGTCGATGCATTCAGGCCAGAACATATACAAGTAATGTATAAGCTCTCACCAAAAACTAAGTACTCTTTTAACGCTGAGTTTTTAGTTGAATTTCAAAGGAAAGAGTGTACTGAAGCAGAACAAACTTATCTTGATTTAATTAGAGATTGGTGGAGATGTCCATCAAAGTTTAGGGCTGATACCCATGGGGTTTATGCCACGACATCTTTGAAAAAATACATGGTGTATGTAGCCATAATGCTATGTAGACTTTTCGGGAAAAATGATCCCTGCCATTTTCCTGGAGATTGGGTGCCTTTTTTGGAAGACGCTTTAGAAGGATTCACTTTCAACTAGAGTAAGATTATGTCTGATAACCTAGCTCAAGAAGTTTCAAACGACAGAGTTGCAAAATCTAAAGGTCAACCAGTGGTCTTTTATATGTCAGCGTACATTGTGGATGCGATTTTCTTTGTGACTCCATTTCCCCTGATGAATTGAAGTTGGAACATAACTTTCCCCGAGCCCATTCATGAATATCATTCTGCACTCTGGGAAGAAAATGCTAAGGATGCATTTTACGAAATTTGTCATTTCGTAATAATTCCAATGCATAACATGTTTTATGGTTGTGAACCCCCTCGCATTTCTGAGTCAGTATAAGGAAATCTCAGAGCAATAGTCGACTGGTTTATTGATGAGAACTTCTCTTATATTAGGGTTTATGGGTGCTCAATTCCCCCTCACACACTTTGGAAATTCCTCCTAGACAGATTGGTATTGAGGGAGGTAGCACATCAAAAAGTGAAAGGTGGTATTGGAATAGAGCTAAAAGTAGCTCAAAAGAAATCCTGGCCAATCTTCCCTATGTATGTCGGGAAATTTTCATTACTGAACCTCGACCATTCTAAAGTAGAGGCTAAAGAATTAGAAGAAATAAAACTGGTAGATATTGAGCACAGAAAGCATGAACCTTATCAATTAGTAAGCAGACATTTGATGCACTGTAATTTGAAAGCTTATGAGAACGAAACATCTGTTTATGATGATATTTTCAAGGAGGTTAAAACTTATGAAGAAGTATTGAACAGGGTACATTCCATGTCACCTGACTCACTGGTTGGTTTTATGTCATTCCAGAGTCATAGGTGAAGTTGTTTACCAAAGAGTTTGCAGGGTGAATCCACGAGCCCTCCTCCAGAGCAGGAAGGGCCTCTCCCAGGATTTGAAACAAATGTACAGGATAAAGAAAATATAAAAGGAAAAATGAAGGAGGGTGAAATACCTTCACAAGAAACAAAAGTCCCCCAGACAGAAAAATCAGAGGCAGGGAAAGGAAAGGAGTTAGAAACACCTTCAGAAATCCCTGAGAGTTTTCCGAAAAAGGTAGGAGGAACATCATTGATAGAACTTGGAAGCCCCATTACTTCCTTGACTCCATCACAGTCTACTTATGGAAACCCTTACGAGGGAGTTCTATACGTTAGTGATCTTGAGCCTATTTCTAGGGATGAGATTCCTTCATCCGATTATTTTTTCAGTAAAAAGAGGAAGGCTATCCTRAAACAGGAGATGCATCCAAGAGGAGATATGATGATTAAAAARCACAAAATCATTATAGATGGACAAAAACTTAAAGAAGGAGAATTCGCTACAGAGACARCAGGCACAATGGGAGCCTTAGCATCAACGAATTTATACTCTGTGGGTAGTTTGACAACTATGTTGGAATAGAAAGACCAAATGATARCTCAACTACAGGGTCAATTGAAAGAGACCGAAAGGAATATCAGTTGGGGAATAAAAAAGGGTCTAGAACAAGCTATATTAAATGATATTCAAGAGATTCATACACTAAAAGCAAGCTTAGAGGAAGCGGATAAGAAAATACAGGTAACTCAGGAACAGGTCCTAAAGCAAGAAGAAACAAATAAACAATTACAAGATAGGATTAGGTCCAATGCAAATCAAGTGGTAGAGCTTGAAATTTTCCAGGCCCAGGTATTGGGAATACATTTGTAGATAGAAGAGGAACAACATGGAGTGTTTTTAAATCTGGAATTTATTCAAAATTACTTTCAGGAAACAAGTAAAGTTTTGGAGAACATTCTCCTGAAATAAAGATAAGTAAAAATAGCCAGGACGACTTTCCAAAAATCAGTGGCCCTTTCAAAAAAGGAGGAGGTCGAAAAGATTCAAAAACTATCTGTTTCAGAGAAGGTTAAAGGAGATGTAATACTCAAGGTGTGGGAGGTAGACCTGGTAGAAAACAAAAGAATAACCAGAGAGGTCAATGATGATTGTCAAGGAATTTTTGATCTTTTAGAAAAGACTTCTTTGAACATTGGAAAAAACAACTGTTCGGGGTTATTAGGAGAAATTAACATTGTTAAGCACCAACTAAGATTTAAGGAATATCTGGAGGGAACACAGGTGGAGATCCCAAAAATAAAGGTAATCAATTTAACTGAAATCGACAAATGGATAGTGATGCCGAACTTAAAGTTGCAAACTATTAAGTTCACAAGGAAGATAATTGAAGATCGTCTGCTCAAATTGGAGAAAAAGTTCTTCATATTTGAGGCAAAAGATATACCAGAAGCACCCAGAGTTTTGGTAAAGTTTTTGGGAAAATGTATTCACTATGTTAAGACAGAAGAAGGAAGTTCGTCAATACAGACATGAAATACTATTTTGTATATTTCCATTATTGAAATAACAAAGCAATAAAAATAGAAATGTAAATGGTTCAATCTTGCACATTCAGGTAACCGTTAGTCATAGGAAGTTGGTTAATCAACAACGGGGAAAAAAGTCCGGTGATCATGTATAAATAGAATTTCACAAGACTAAAAAAGGGATTTTTGGTTTGGAGGAGAGCCGATTGTATAAAAAAGTTTTCAATCCATTTTGATATAAATAATGCAGACGAGATTCTGAATTCTGTCAACTTGAAGCTATGTGTTCTTTAATCCTTTTTACAATATATTTCTATGTTTCTCTTTCAATGTCTTTCTAATGGATGATCAACTATAAGTTTATTTCATATATCTTTTGTAGTTTGAATTGATTTGGTTATCAAGTTATTTACAACTTTTCCTCTGAAATTCCTATCAGTAATTTTAAGACCTGTAGATCATTTGAACGATAATATTTAATACTTCATTAGAAATCTCATTTTCTTCTTTACTTCTTGTTACAATATGAGATTCTTTCGTGATTAAAGCCTCATATTTTTTCAACAGTGTTTCTTTGTTATTTTACTATTCTCAAAATTGCTCCAAGTCCAGGAAACGACCTCACCTGTTATTATGTTATTATTTTGAATTTCAAAACTCTTTTTCCTATTTTCATCCCTTAAAAACTGAAGCGACAATTTATCAAATTCTTTCATAATTAAATAAAATTTTACTCTCCACGACTGTCCCAAATAACAGACAACCCAACATAGAACCTAGCCTCCAAGATCAAACTAGCATTGCTTGAAACCTTTTTAATACTATTCTGCAAACAACAACTAACCAGGCTAAATTATAATGTTCATGGGCTGCTATTGAGAGAGATATCAACATCCAAGAACAATGAGAAACTAGACAAAGGCAGTTGAGAAACTGACTCTAATTTACCCTTCTTTTTGATTCTTTCCCTTTAATTACCTTTACCTTTACGGATGCCTTGACGGTATACTTTACACCCTTAAAGTATAAACTCAGGAAAAACAACGTCATCAATGAAAAGCAAATGAGAGATGAGTTTAGACTCCGTTATCTTAAGCCCTTTTAGGATCCCTTGCCTCTTCGCATTTTGAATAAGCTTGTAGAGTCCCTCCACCATAGAAAGGAAAATAAAAGGGAATAAAATACATCCTTGACGAAGACGTCTAGAAGAGCGAAATAACTTGGAGAGGGACCCATTTATAAGAACAACGAAAGAGGCTGATTCAATGAAACCCATAATCTAGTTTAGCGAGGCTACATTCATCCCCTTTTTTAGTAATGCTAATCTAAGAAAGATCTAGTTTACTTTATCATAGGATTTGAAGAGGTCCAACTTCACCACTATAGATGGGATTTTGTTAAATTTGATAGAGTGTAAGGCTTCTTGGGCTAAAGATAGATCATCATGGATTTGTCTCTTAAATAAAAAACCAAACCGCTCCTTTGATATAATGTCACTAAGGATGGGTTTCATCCTATTCACAACGAATTTTGATATTAATTTGTAAATCAAATTGCAACATGAGATGGGGCGAAAGTCCTCAAAGGAAATAATATTCACTTTCTTCGGAATAAGAGCAAGGAAGGTTTTGTTTAGAGAGCCTAAAGCTTCACCGATTTTTTGAGGCAAGCGTCGTCCATCCCAACCCTCTTGGCCTTCCACAAAAGCAAGAGTCCAGGCCCAGATGGCCTGATTGTTAAATTTTTCCTAGGTTTCTATGATCTGATAAAAGAAGATTTGTTATCCAAGGATGGAATGGACGATGCTTTCCTTGTTTCCAAAACTAATACACGCCCTCCACAAGATAAGGGGGATGGTTGACCCACCGAGGAATAAAAATAGGGAACCTCCTCCGAAGGATGGATCTTCCCTACTTCAAGAGAAGGGAGAGTGGAAATAATGTCAACTGGAATTCCTTTAATAGATGAAGTGCATGCATGACTAGCAAAACATGGTACCTCATCTTTTGGATATTTTAAATTAGAAAATCCGGGATTAGAGCCTAACCGTCCGACATGTCCCGAGCACCCTTCGAACAAGAAAATGCTGACATGTGCTTTGATGTGTTGAATGATGTTTTTGTTGTTTATGAAATTATGAATGAATGATGAATGACTAGAATAGTGTTTTGTAGCGTAGAGTACCGATAATGCGTAATGAAATAACTGTTAGCTTTAGATGAATGGTATAATGAAGTATATGATGTAATGCATGCTAAGATAAAAGAAGTAGAACATCTCCAATTCCTTCCATAATTGCAGACAGATGTGTCCTATAGTCCCCCATAAGCCATCTCGGGTGAGACTACGTTGTGCACTCTATGCACGGTGTAGCATTCTAGTTTTTACTAGAAGGGTTGATGGTTTATAGATTTTTGTTGGTGAACTAAGGTAGAACTCAGGTTATCCCATATATCCAACAAATGGTTCTGTTGCCAGCTGGAACTCAGAAGAACAACTTGGAAGGGTTCCGAGGAGAAGAATAATGAAGAAGATACAATGGTAAAAAGGGATGTTCAGGCCATGGAACCCTAAAAAGCAAGAGATTGAAAGATGGTTGGAGACAAAACAACTCGAGTTCGCGCAGAAAGATAATAAAAGCTCCAGGTATACACTGCAATAGTATCTGTAGAGCTATGTGTTTACTGATTTGCATGATGCATATTTCTGTTACTTTTTAGAGTTATTACAAGAGTGGATATTTAGGTTGAAGGATATCCATCCAACTAATCAGATAAGGCCAATATAATGGACTGCCAAGAATATCGCGTGGTTGGAAAGGGTCAATAACAAATTCACGTGTGCAGTGGATTTTTGGTTAGACAATATTACTGCAGGGTTTATTACTGAATTTGTAGTCGATACAACAAAGTCATATATTTCCGCAGAGAAAGATTTCTTGAAGGGAGAAAGAGGAAGGCACATTAGGTCACTTTACACATCAATTAAGATCTTATTGCATGATAAAGGCATGATGAATATGTAATCAGAAAACTAAATCGCTCTGCGCGCATGGGGGAGCTGGGGGAAGCACTAAGGAAGATCTGAGATATGGAGAGGGCTCTGGATGGAGGCCAGAAGAAGGAAGCAATGGACCCCATAATGATGGATGAGGAACAAACTAGTGAAATAATAAGGAAAGCAGGAGTGACGTGCATTGAACAACCCTACCAGTATAAGATTAATAATAATAGGGCAGTATCCGAGTGAGAGGGCTTGGACAATGATGAGGAAGAGGTAGAGGATCTCCGTGCAACAAGACATATTGCGGAAATATTGTGTGCCACATATGAGAGGAAAACCAGAGGTTAGGGGTCCGACGTAGAAGAAGGCTCTCCATTCCAGATCTGAATTAGTGTGGAACCCAAAATCCCATGTGCGACTAAGACATCAGAAGAAGAAAAAATGGTTAACCAACAAGTGATTAGTGGTAGAAGGATTTTTATAGGATGTGGGTTGTTGGTCATTTCTCTTCTATATTGTTTGAGTTTATTGACACAGGGTTCATGTCTGTTCGGGGTTCCAACAAAGCCTCTAAAACTATCGGCCCTCTGGATAAACCAGAAGGCAACACAACACATAGAATGTGCTGTGTAGTCTCACCCGAGATAGCTTTAATGGGTGGTTGTAATACTCAGGTGTTTACAACCTAGGATTGAGTATGAGATAAGAAGGCTAAATATTGAATCATTATTATGACTTGTAAATGCAACGTACAGTTATTCACAATTTATGCAGTAGATCCATAGGCTTATTCCCTTAATATCACAAAAGCACTTAAACAAGCAATGGAATAACTCATTCATTCAACATAGTAAAAACTGCTTCAGACACTAGAGACATGCAAACATTCATCACACAACACAAATGTTACCGTGGTTCACCCCCTCCTGGGGCTATGTCCACAAAGATTTGGCTCTTAGCTCTTTTATTATATTATGTTCACATCTACAGTGTCGGGTGCTTACAACTCCCCTCTGATGGGTAAGATCTATATGAGGTGAACTAGATCGCACCAGGCTCCTCAGCCTTCGATCTAATCCTCAATATCTACCTTCTCTTGTCTCTTCTAGCTTAACAACTTACAAAATAGGTTTACCGCAAAACATTACATATCACATCAACTCATGCGTAATTTACAATAACATAATAGTACTCCAAAGTGAACTGACCATGACGCCTAAACATCTATATTTATACATTTCGGGCTCTTCAGTCGTTTACAATACCTTACAAAAACCCTAACCCTACCGTCGTTAGGTCTTCTTCTGTATGCGCGCATGTTGTTCTTCCTTCAACTATTGCTTCCCTTGTGCATGCCTTCCTTGCATGCGCGCATGCTATGTTTCCTTCGAGCTGTTGCTTCTCTTGTGCATGCTTTCTTTCCCAAAAACACAATTCTTTTCCTCTTTGGCCTCTGGCCTGCCTTCAACATGGGTCTAGTGGAAATTCAAGCAGAAGTGTAAGTTCAAAAAATAACATTCAAGTATATACACCGCGCGGAGGTGGTAGTACAACAAACTTCACAATGGCAGGACAAGATCCAACTATTAGGTTACCATAGTTTCGAGGAGAAGGGTTAGATGACCCAAAGAAGAATTTGTTTATCTATTAAAATATATGGGAAGCTAAGCATATTACAGATGAAGATACAATGATTGTGCAGTTGGAAATCACATTCAGAGACCACACATTAGACTGATACATGAGTCTCATAGAAAATAATCCAATGGGAGTGCCTATAACTATAGAAGATGTGAAGAAGCAATTTATTAATGAATTTCATAAACCAAGTTCAGAGGATCAATTCATAACTGAAATGAAAGAGATCAAGCAGAAACCAGGAGAATCCGTCTGGGAGGTGGACCAGAAGTTTAAAAAACTAAAAGGTAAGTTCTAGTACCCTATTACTGATATGCAACATAGACATTGATTTGTTAACTCTTTATTGACACATTTGAAGTATCCTTTGAGGCAACAAAAAATCCAAACCCACGTTGAGGCCTTGCAAGCAACATTGCAGTTAGAGGAAAATCAATATAAGCATAGAGATCCATCTATGGAAGAGATGAGAGAATATTTGAAGAACCTTACATTTCAGTTGAATCAGAATAAGGGAAAGGAAAAAAGGGAAGATGTCTAGTGCACATTTTGTAGAACATAATCTCATCATAAGAACGAGTGCCCAACTTTTGTGTAGTATACAGTAATAGGGATGCCAAATGTGCTATCATTAGGAGGACCATGGTGTGAGATATGAAAAACACATGGGCATGATATCTATCATTGTCCCATGATGCAGAAGTATCAGATAATACCAAATAGTACATTTTGTAATTTTTGCAAGTCAGTTGGACATTAAGACAAGGACTGTAGAACCTTGGAAATAATGAAGGAGAGGACATCAGATGCATACGGGGTGGAGGCTGAGTTAATGACAATACAACTTGCGCAATAACAACAGTATAATAATGTGAAACAACCATAGTATAATACTGCACAACAGTTTCAAGAAAAACCATAGTTCAATAATGCACAACATGTTGGAGCACCACCACAGTATAACAATGCACAACAATGTGCAACACCACCACAATACAATAATGTGTCGCCGTAGTACAATCAAGGACCTCAACTTAATACATCGTGCAAAGATAATCAAGGAAACATAGGAGGCTTCAGAGGAGGAAGAGGCTTTGGAGGAGGTAGAGGACTTGTATTTTGTCACAACTATTGAAAACCAGGACACTATGCAAGAGATTGTCCACAACGACCTGCGACATGTATATATTGTCGCGCAACAGACCATGAGACAAAATACTGTCCGATACTTTTGGTAAAGATACATGATAAGAGGAACCAGAACAATCATAATGTACAATGGATTGCTGTGGAAAACAAAGAAGAGGATGGGGAAAAGATCAACATAGTTACTATACGTGGAGCCAAGATAGGAGAAAATGCAACAAAGAAGGATCAATACTAGTACCAGTGGGTCAAAAAGAATACAACGCTTGAACAAAAGTTTGATGTGTGCAAAGAGAAAGAGACATTCAAAGAGGCTAGACATGAGATTTAGAAAGAAAATATTGCATCTACTTCTAGAACAAAGCTGGTATATGACATACCAATGTATGACATGCCTCCATTATTTGATTAGACTAGCAGCCATCAAAACAAGTAAGTAATTTAAGAAACTTTTTGGGGTCTTGTGTGAAGTTGTTGAATGACAAAAATTCTTCACAAATATTACAGAGTTTGTTAGAAAAGTGTATCTCTGGAGAAGAAATGAAATTAGAACTCAAGAGGGTCAATCAAGTTTGTAACAAGAGAAGACAAGTAGGGAATTCAGGGTGAATGCAAACATTGGAGATTTCAATATGGGTGATATCATACTAGACTTACAGCCTGAAGTCAATGTTTTGCGTAAAAAGACATGGGAAGCTATGGGAGAACCTCAATTGGGATTCTCACCTATTTAGTTGAAGTTAAAAAATCAACATAGAGTGGTGCCAATTGGTATATTGAAGGGGATACTAGTAGATCTAGATGGTGTGTGCACCATGCCAAACTTTGAGATTATTGACATAGTAGATAATACTTCACCATATCCAACATTGTTGGGTCTGGATTGAGATTTTGATAATCAGACTATTATCAATTTGAAGACAAGGAAGACGATCTTTGAGTCATGAGAATACAAAGTTATTGTGCCTTTGGATCCCTTAGAAGGATGAAGGTATGTGGAACCTGCGATAGACAATTTTATTACAGAAGATATAGATCATCTGTATAGAAATACCGTGCGCGGAGATGATTATATCAACTCAACTGCAGATGGGATGCTGAGTTGGATGAGTATTAGTTATTGTGCTTCAGACTCTAACACAGGATTGGAGAATTGGCAGTAGTGATTACATGAATTATCCACTAGAAGATGTTCTAGAATGATGCGCATGCTAAGATGGATTGGTTCAGAGGTAAGAGAGTCTCCTACTTTTTATGGTCTGAATGACTTAGAATTTTTTTTTATGAAGTTTGAATTAGAAGTAGTAAAAAATCAAAGATTACCAGTATTAGATATTGCTTTGAAAACTACACCTGCCCATTGGTGGGGTACACATAAGGACTGGAGAACTTACAACACCGATTACATGGATTATCCACTAGAAGATGTGCTAGAATAAAGCATGCTAAGATGGATTGGTTCAGAGGTAAGAGAGTCTCCTACTTTTTATAGTCTGAATGCCTTAGAATCTTTTTTGATGAAGTTTGAATTAGAAGTAGTAAAAAATCAAAGATTACCAGTATTAGATATTTCTTTGAAAACTACACCTTCCCATTGGTGGGGTACACATAAGGAGAAGATCAATCATTGGTTTCAGTGCAAAAGGTCACTGCACATTAGATTTGGCGCATAGCAAGAGCATAAATACGAGGATAAATATGATGGAATTGGACAACCTAGAGAACATGTAGAAAGATGTACAATTCAATGGAAATTAGTACCACCAGAAGAATGGCCACATCATTTTATTCACACATTAGAAGGCATTCCAAAGAACTGGTACACAGAACATGAACATGCAGAGAAACTGCAAATTGGGAAGAAATAAAACAAAATTTGTGGTTACATTTTCCTTTGAGCATGAAAGTCCAGAGATAGATACGACGATGAAGGTGGTAAGAGACATGATATTTGAAGAACCAAAAATTTTAAATAGTCCCAACATATTAGAATCAGAGGAAACAAACAGTTAGACAATTGCTACACTATTATCATGTTGCAGAAGAAGAAGATCCAACAGAAGAAAACCCACACAATATCCAGATCCCAGAAGTTGAAGGATTAAGGAAAGTAGAAGGTCCGAAGTTAGATTCAAAAGATTATGCTGCATCATTGAATATCAATAAGGTAAACAATGGATCTGCAGAAAACCCAAAGATTGCAATCATTGGAGACTATTGGGATAATTAGATAGTAGAAAGAATCACATAGTTATTGCGCAAATACAATGACTTGTTTCCAACAACATTTTCAGAGATGAAGGGATTAGTAGGACAACTAGGAGAGATGAAGATCCCCTTGAATCCATAAGACATACCTATAATAAAAAGACCTTACATATTAAATCAAGTATATAAGCAGAAGGTGAAGGCATAAACTGACAAGATGTTAGAGGCTGGTGTCATAGAACTAGTGGAAGAATCAGAATGGATCAGTCCTATAGTGGTGCAAGAAAAGAAGAAAGGAGGGATTATGATTTGTGTAGATTTGAGAAAATTGAATGATAGACATAAGACAACATTTGCTACATAATGAGGATCATTCTAGTATACAATTATGCCATTTGGTTTGAAGAATTGATCTAAAAATGAAGAAGACTTGTATTCTTGAAATTATTTGCAAGATTTAATTCATGTGTTAAAATGAAAATGGATCAAATTTTCAACACAAATTTTATAAAAATTACTCATTCAAGATGCATATAAATAGTAGCAATAAACAGTGAACATAAAACACATAACACAACAAATGATAAAGGAGTTCACCCCTCTCTTGGGCTACATCTCCTGGTCCA
>JZKD02S1731311.1:43767-54950 GCA_000966675.3 Picea glauca
AAATTGAAGAAGATAGGCTTCCTGGAAGTCCCCCTTCAAACTTGTTGTCTCTGCATCGACAAATTGCACCCTTGTTGGCTCAACCTAGCCCCCACGCATATTTAAGCGTTAAAACTTAGCACCGGACACAATCGCAAAAACGGTGTGAACTATAGGATGGTTACGGGCGCACCTAGCCCCTTACCGCCAAGGCTATGGTCGTCTGGCCTATGTGACCACGCGCAAAACCAAACGGGGCTCTGTCCCAAAGGCGAATAGAAAAGAGACAAGTGGCGGGTCATTGGTTTTAAAAACCGTTTGAACCATATACAAAACCAAATCGTGCGC
This sequence comes from Picea glauca, assembly GCA_000966675.3. Taxonomy (NCBI): domain Eukaryota; kingdom Viridiplantae; phylum Streptophyta; class Pinopsida; order Pinales; family Pinaceae; genus Picea; species Picea glauca. The sequence goes on from JZKD02S1731311.1 coordinate 44,095, forward strand.
ACGCCAACCAGTGGTCGTGGAACCCACGGTATGGTCATATGGTATTGTATTATATGACCGGGGGCTGGGGCTAAGCCCCAGCCGGGGCCCCGCGCCAACCACATATTAAATCAAACCTAAATAAATACAAAGCCATTACATAGTAAGAAATACTATGGTGGTGCATTGGTGGGGTGGACTTTGCAAAGACTATGCATGTGGGTGGAGCTCACGGGGTCGAATCCGGTGGACTCCAATAATATTTTATACAAGCAACCAATAACAAGGTGCCACGTGGTAGCCCATGACTCGGCCACGTGGCACCGTACAACCAACCAAATACTACCATGTGTCGCAATGTCATTCATATACATTTGCCAACTTTCTGCCACTCAACCCTGCCACGTGTCATATGGACTGCCACGTCAGAAGCCGTACGGAATGTACAGTCTACATCCCTTTTTTTGCCTGTTTGTCATTTTGAACAGAACACGATATCTCTCGCTCCTAACATCCGTTTGAACCCAAACAAGTTGCATTGGGTTTGTAACGATGAGGCCTACGTTCCCATTTGATTTGAAGCAATTCCGAGCACTTTGAATTTTTGAGCAAAATTTGATCCCCTGGATCAAGAATGCACCAACAATTTTTTCAAGAGTAGTAGTAGCATCTTTTAAGGACTTTTTTCACAAGTTTTTGGAGGTTTACTTGGATGATTGGACAATGTTTAGTTTATTGAAGGATCACGTTGAAGTGTTTAAGACTAATGTTAGACAGATGTAGACAATGTCAGATTTCATTAAACATTAAGAAATTCATTTTCAGTGCACCTTTTGGTATTTTGTTAGGGCATGTGGTGTGTAAACATGGTCTGTTGGTTGATCATGTGAAAACTTCCGTCATAGTGAATTTACCACCACCAAAGTCAGTGCACGAGTTGAAGAGTACACTTGGTCATACAGGGTATTACAAGAAGTTTATAAGGGGATATGCACAGATTACTGCATCGATGGAGAAATTGCTAAAGAATGATACTAAATATCAGTGGAATGACTAATGCCAACATAGTTTGGATATTTTGAAGGAGAAGATGGTTACTGCGTCAATTTTAGTGTTTCCAGACTCGATAAAATAATTTCTTGTGCATGTGGATGCATCTGCAATAGCATTAGGATCAATATTGACACAACCAGGAGAAGTTGATATAGATCACCCTATAGTGTTCACAAGTAGGAAGTTATCAGACTCAAAACAAAACTACAACACTACAGAAAGGGAATGATTAGATATGGTATATGCATTGCAAAAATACATACATTATTTGTTAGGGAAACATTTCAAGATGTTTACAAATCATTCTTCTCTTAGATATTTAGTCAATAAGCCAGTGTTGGGGGAAAGGATATGCAGATGGCTACTTTTGTTTCAAGAGTTTGACTTTGAAGTTGTGGTGAATCCAAACAGATTGAATGTAGGGCCATATCATCTGTTCCAGATAACTAATGGAGAATAACTAAGTAACTTGGGTGACAACTTCCCGGATGCACAATTGTTTTTAGTACATATATTTGATGAGTATTTTGCTGACATTATTGAGTTTTTGAGTACAAGACTTGCATCAAAGGAATTTAACACTGTGCAGAAGAAAAATTTGGTGGTCAGAGCTACAGACTACCAATTGATTGTAGGTCATTTGTACAAACTTGGTGCATATAAAATTTTGAGGAGATGTGTTATGGATCATGGAAGGCCTATCATTTTAGTAGAAGTCCATGAACGGATAGTTGTAGGACACTATGCAGGGAAGACCACTGCACATAAGTTATTGCGCGCATGATTATGGTGACCAACAATTCACAAGGATTTAAAGGAGTATTTTTAGCATTGTGATGTCTATCAGAGTTTTGGAAAGCCATCAATGAGGGATGAGATGCCATTGAAACCTCAAGTAACTTTGCAAGTGTTTGATAAGTGGAAAATAGACTTTGTAGGTTCAATTAATCCAACAACAAGAAGGTCAAGAGTTAGATATATTATTACAACGACATAATACTTGAACAGATGCACTGAGGAAACAGTAGTGAAGGATTGCAATGCATAGAATGCAACACACTTTTTATTTGAACATGTAGTTACAAGGTTTGGATGCCCAAGAATATTGATGAGTGATCAAGGGACTGATCATTTTATCAATAATAGAATCCAGGCAATGATAGAATAATTTGAGATACATCACTAGAAGAGCACTCCTTATCATCCTTAAGCGAATGAGATAGTGGAAGCGTTCAACAAGATGTTGAAGAATGCCTTGACAAATATTTTTAATGTAAACAAGGATGACTGAGACTTGAAGGTACCAGTAGTGTTATGGGCTTATAGTACTACATGCAAGAAGCTAATAGGGAAAACACCTTTTAGACTGGTGTATGGACATGAAGCAATAGTTTCCTTAGATTATTTGATACCAAGTATGCACATTGCAACAATTACAAATATGACAGAGAGAGATGCAACACATGAAATATTAGCTCAACTCATGGAATTATCTCAATTACAAAGAAGACAGAATTATAGTTGATTTCCATCAGGAGGTACATAAAGCAAATGATAAAGCATGACATGAAAAACATATTAAGAACAAGAACTTCAAAATAGGAGATTTGGTTCTCCTCTATGACGGTAAATACTTGTATCACCCTGGAAAGTTTAGAATGCATTGGCTAGGGCCATATGAGATAAAGTTTGTCATAGATGGAGGTGTTGTGTAGCTGAAGGACTTAGTAGGAAATAAAATGCAAGGAATGGTGAATGGTAGTTGACTGAACTTGTATAAGGAAAGTTGACCTACCAACCCTCAGTAATTATAATGCAAAGAACATAATTGTACATAATGTATATAGTAGGGAGAAAAAGAAGAAAAGGAAAAGAAAAATTAGAAAAAGAAGGAAAAGAAGAAAAAAAAAGTAGAAAAATGAGAAAAAGCCAAAAAGAAGTAGGAATAAGTGGTCGACAGACTTGAGAATGAAATTGTGCAGTAAATAGTAAAATGGTGTGACAAGAACTGGAGACACTGTGCGCAGGAAAAATATGATAGAAGGAAAGTCTGGTGTGTTAGAGAAATATGATAGTAGAAAAATACTACGCACCGAAAAAATGAAATAGTCACGAAAAGAAAAATTGACTACCAAAAAAGTGAGACACAAAACAAACATTTATGACAGTGTAGGAAGCATTCCCAGTAAGATTTGGAGCATTTATGACAACACTATAGAAGCAAAAATCGTGTTTGACAAGCCACATTGTGACTTCGAGCAAACACAGACCTAAGGAGTAAGAATCTAAGAGAGAACATGGGATTTAGAAGGCGGTCAGTGAGATTTCTGAGAAAACCCACACAGATTCAAGCAATATGGAACCTCTAAAGGTAGGAGCTCCTACTAGGACAACGAGGAAAACATGTAGCGTCGCGAGGTCATCGCAGGAGCCAACAATGGAAGAATAAAATCATATAGAAACAAAGGGAGTGGTGGATGTGGATGCGATCCCTTCCCCAATCATCGAACTAGTGATCCCTACAATGGTGGAGGAGCAAGAGACAACCCTTGTGACATAACAAATGTATATTGACCAACACAAAAGAGGAGCAAAACTCGATGAAGCAACCCAGGGTGAAAACAATCCAACCAATAGATGAAGTAGATGAGGAAAGAACTGAGTTCGATGAGTCGAGGGTTCAATCTAGCGTAGAGCTAACACAATAGGAGTAAGTACAAGTAGAAGAGAGCATGAAGCAACATGGGTCTGGTGCAGAAGAGGAAGAGGAAGAGAAAATGCACTAGGAAGTAGGGCCCTCAAGGGTGCCAACAAAAGGGAAAGGAAAACAAAAAGTCCAGAGGTCACCGTGCAAGCAACTACATGTAACCCTTGTGTTATTGTGCATACCAACATGAGTACATGTTTTACCAAATTTGATAGAATGCGTAGATAAACTGTGCTATGTGGACCACAGTGTAAAATACAGAGACAAGTTTCCAGAATTTGAGCAACAAATATACACAGAAAGTAGAGGGATCAATGCGGCAAGATTACCGATACTAGAACCCAAACAATGGATAACAGGGTTATATAACACATGCATAATGAATCTGCTAGAGATCTCGCATTTTGGAAGGGGTAAGGACATAAATAATTGCGTCAAACAATTACTGGAAGTAATGCATGGAATAATTCTATGGTTGGATATGCCAATCTTAATTGATGTCAAGCTAATTGCCAAAATAACAGGTCTGCCCATAGATGGTGAGAAACCTGCACAATATCTGGATGACAAGACCAAGGAGAAATCCTTGGCAGAGGAAATGAAGCAAACTTATGGAACAAAGAGAAGATCCAGGGGTCAGTGAACCCATGACGAGGTTAGTGACAAAGATTATGGCATGTAAATTGCTAAGGAAGTGTCACAAAGAAGAGGTGCCAACAAGGGTGATAGAAGTAGCTGCGCAGTTCACAAAAGGGACTGTATTTAGTTGGAGTCCATACTTAAATTTAGTTTTGAATGATTGAAAAGATGCTCAAGACTTAGGCATAGAGTTCCACTATTCGTGGTTACTCATACTTATTTCTTTAGAGGGCTGGAAACACCCAAATACAACGTATTCTGTCAGAGACTTGAAAACTTCTGCACAACATGGTACGTAACATTGTGGCACACAACTGTCGCAAAGGAAAGACATACAAACTCCAACATATTTGCGACATATTTGGAATAAATATAGGAAAATGTGGCCGAAACTTTGGAGGATCCAATCTGAGGTAGTAGAGGAATACAAGAGGATAGCCAACTTCGAAGCATTAAGGCACAATATGTGGATCAAAGCAAAATTGGATCCAAAGAAAGAGTGGATGTAAATGAGATACCACGTCACAACATAGGAAGTGCAATGGGAAATGAAATACTGGAAGGAGGCATGGAAGGTTCCAGTGGAGCCAACAAAAGATAAGAAACCATCAGAAGCAGGCTCCTCATAGAAGAAGAGTATCCAAGACAGAAATACATGAAAAAAAACCGTGCACACGAAGCAGACAGGGGGAGCGCAACAACAAGAACACTTAGATAGAAAAAGGCTATCCCCAAGCCCGTCACACAGTAGAAGAACCACACAAAGGCCACTAATGGAGAGACACATAGGGAAGACACCATCCATGGATAGGAGGGACAAGCAAGAGGGGACATACCATAGACAGATAACCCAATCACAACAGAGAAAACAGAGTCAAGGCCACTTAAGAGAAAAATTTTACAGTCAGGAGGAGTGCATAGAAAAATGAAGGCACATAAGGAGGTACCCCAAAATACCATAACAAAAGATGATGCAAAATTAGTGGTGGAAAGAGTATAGGACTGCACTGGAGAAGCATATGAATATGAAAAAAAACACAGAGAGAAGATAATGAAAGAGCTAATATTGGAGCAGATACAATTCACCAAGGAGCAACACAAAGAACATACACAACAACAACAAACAATGCAAGAACATGACATGCCAACGTAGAGTGAGGAGGAGACAGTATAGATAATGACAGTGGCAAGTGAAAACTTTATCATTACTAAAGACATGTTGCAAATGGATGAAGACATGGCACATAAACATGCCAAGGATGTGGAACAGATGGAATTGGTATTGGCTAAGATACCAACAAAAGAACTATATAAGTTGCAGATGAGTGTCACATAAGAAGTACAATGGAGATCTAGGATGGATGCGACACACTTGAAGACAACCAAGGAAGAAAAGAATGTGATAGAGACAGTCCTCAAAGAAGTGAAGATTGAACGTGAGGAAGAAAAACAAAGCGTAGATAAATTGGAGCAAAGACTTGATGAAGTTTTCCAAACGATCTGAGACATCACATTCGCAGGATAACTTAATGCAAAAGAAAATATTAAGAGGACAGCGCAGACGATGGATGGGTATAAACATGAGATAGTAGAGTTGGTTGGGAAGTTGACACCAACCACCCCTCCAGAAGTCCAATTAGATAGGAAGAAACAAGAAACAAAACAAACATACATAATTGCGTTGTAGGTAAAAGAAGTAGAAGAGCTCTACGAAAGGACCATGTAGATCTGGACGAGCCCTATAGAATATGAAGGGATTAAATAGTTGGATTAGAGGGAATAAAAGATGATGTCATAGTCCATGACTTGAAGTAGAGAGAAATGACAATGAGTATTTCAGACAGACTAAAAAGCGCGCAATAAATGAAAAATATGCAAGAAGATCTGAAGACAATCTAAAGGGAAAGATAGACAAGACATGCTTAGTTGGAGCCCCTACAGGAGCAGGCAGAGAAGATGATAGAAGAATTGGAGACAAAGAAAGGAAGACTGGAACAAACACACTCAAAGAGCATAAAAGTATTGGAGGAGCATATAACAATGCATGTGGTGGATACTTTGACATAAAAGAGTGCACAGGCCAAGACACAAGTAGATGCACTCACAAAGAAGTTCCAGGAATTGGAGAAATATGTATAGGAGACACACACTGCCTGTGTGGCTCGGGATGAGATAGAGGTTAGTGTTGGGGGCATGTTGGAACATACAATTTGGGGGTTCAACACAGTAAATATGGCAGAAGGAACCAAGGAAGTAGCGCACACCAGGAAAGAAGGGAAAGCAATGCGACATAGGGAAAAGGAAGCATCGCACCATGAAAGAAGGAATATCAACACAAGGTCAAAGCAATGAACATTTGGATCGAAGATCAACCACGCAAAAGACAATTATAAAGTGGACAAGTTGAGTCCACTTAGAATTAGGGTTTTGTGTCACAATGTAAGGGTTTTTACCCATTTTGTAATATAAATAGAGGATGTATGAGGAAAATAGGATATCTGACCTTTAATTATCACTCTGTATGAGCAAAGTACTTTGAGCACCTTTTTTCTGAGTTGAAGTATCTTTTTTGTTGAGAGTTGTGGAGCTCAAATGGAGTCAGTTTTGAGATGTAATTGAGGGTCAGGTCACACGCTATGGAGCTTGGTGTGACGTTGGTCAGCCTCACCAGTATTAAATCCATTATTTAATGTGCATGACACATGAACTCTTTGAAGAAGAAGAATAATAATAAGCAGAAGATCTTTGTGGACGTAGCCCAAGGGTTGTGAACCATGGTAAAATCATGTGTTTTGATGTGTTGAATGATGTTTTTGTTGTTTCTACAATTATGAATGAATGATGAATGATTAGAATAGTATTTTGTAGCACACAATATTAATAATGCATAATGAAATAACTGTTAAATTTAGATGAATGGTATAATGAAGTTATGATGTAATGCATTCTAAGATAGAAGAATTAGAACATCCCCAATCTCCTCCATGACTATAGACATCTGCGTCCTGTAGTTACCCATAAACCATCTCAAGTGAGACTGCGTTGTGCACTCTGTGCACGGTGTAGCCTTATGGTTTCGAGGGTTTTGTTAGTGAACTAAGGTAGAACCCAGGTCAACCCATAAATCCAACACCCACACCTATGCTGGAGCCAAAGGGTCGTGCGAAGGGTCAAATCTCATAGACCATTCTTTGAGAAAAATTCTTGAAGGACCCCAACCCAAACTTTGTTGAAAATTTCTTCGAGCTCCTCCTTTGAGCGGAATTTGAAGCAGATCCAACCACTGGTAAGGGTGTGAAAAGACGGTCAGTATCCCAACACCTCCATCTAGTTTTCATCCAACCATTTCAACAAATATTTAGGAAAAACAATTTTCCCACAAAAGCACTTGACCGTTGTCCATCCCAATAGTTTTGGTATCTCCCCAAGTGATATGTCGGCTCCAACCACCATTTTCTTTTTTTCCCTATTAGCCTTCCAACACTTTGTTTTTATTTTTATCTGGATTTTGGGTTTGATCCTTGACCCTTCACCACCCACCTCCTTTTCTCCTCGAAGATGATCATCTACATGCTCAACGTTCGAACACAAAATAGAGCCAAAATAACGATCCTCATTTCACCTTGCATGCAGGAGATCGTCCCTTGCAAACTCGCTTTTTGGGCCTCCATCTCTCCCATGAGAAGAATTTGAAGGATCACCACCCTTTGAAACCACGCCTTTGATCCACTATCTTCTTGATTATCAGACGGTCCAAAAATCACATTGGGATGCGACCTCCGGGCCCTTTATACTCGTGTGAAGTCATCATCCGAGAAGAAAATGTCCTTAGTGTGCCCCACATCACCCTCGTAATCCACCTACTTGATCTCTTCATTAAAATCCATCACAATAAAAACTTCATACTTGATATTTAAACCTTATGCCATTGATTACTCATCCCTACACCTATATGATGTTAGGACCTGATGCCTTCGCTTCCATAACTTGATGTCGCCATACTCTGAAATAGAGCCTAGAGCTAGGGTTTCATTGTCTAAATTGGTCCCTTATTTCCCTTATGGGATTATATATATATATATATATATATATAACTGGAACAAAAACATTTTATTATATCATAATAACGCTGTAAACTAGCTAACAACATATACAAAGGACTATCCAGTGCTTCAAAAAAACAACACAAGAAGTTCACTGCTGCTACAAGAAATTCACAATACATTATATGTTATACATTCCAAGTTTTCTTGCATGTTATGTATTTAACAAAAACACATATGATCCTAATAACTTTGAAAAACATATAAATTAAGGGAAAACATGGTTATTGTTTGCTTCCTCTTGACCAACATATGAGGGGATATAGTTTTATTGTTCTATGTCCATCGACTCCATTAGTTGATGAAGTGTTTCATCATTTTTAAAATCAACATGAGAAGAGTTGTGTGATGCCTTGTTGTTAGAGGCTATGGACAAGGAGTCTTTTTGAATATTTAGAGCCATATTTCACAACATATTACATTCAAATTCAAGAATTTTGATCCTCTTCTTTTGGTGGATTCATAGACTTGTGATATTGACATGTTGAGAGAGTCTGTAGGAACCAACCTATTGCAGACACCAGTCTTCTTAACTTACGACCAAATCAGTAAAATGTAGGCACCAACCTACTAGAGACACCAATCTCCTCAATTGAGAAACAACTCAGTAGCACTTGTAGGCACCAACCTACTAGAGACACCAATATCATCTCAACACCAACTCAATAAAACCTGTATAGACACTAATCCAAGATCTCCATACATATGGTACTTCTAACTTCACTTTCATGCTTCATACTTTAGACACAGTTTCAAACCCTAGTCACATTTAGCCTTTATTCCCTATCGAGCCTCATAACATTATTCCCATAATATGATCCTTTCTTGTAGCACCACGACCTCAAAACAATGCACTTTGCAACATCACATACCTCCAGTCCTTCATACTGCACCTTAAGAACAAGAAAATGCCAATAAAAAATCCTCACACTTCTCTTGCACACCTTTAGATCCCATAAAGACACCCCAACTCATTTAACACACCTAAGATCTCTTTTGTGCATCTCAGACTTGATCTCTTTCTTGAATACCCTACAAATGCACACATATATCTTGTATTTATAGTATTTTTGTCCTCACTTTCAAGGCCGACCTGTAGAGACTGACTGAGCCAACCTAAATATTTTGGCTAGGTTGTTGGAAGAAAAAATTCATATCTCCTCATTCCTAGGGAGTCAGAGGGAATTCCATATACCATTGGAAAGGTCTCAAAATAATATTTCCAACCATATAACTTGGCTCGAGATTAAAATTTATAGTCTTCTGAATTTCCCCAAGTTCTCATGGTCAAAATCAACCTCATTTCCATGTGGCACTTCGTCACCTGTGCCCCTCTACCATGAAAACATTGTGGCACTGAGATGGCCCCTGTCTCATCTCATTGCAGTGGAGATTTTGTCCACATAAACCTATCATTGTCTTTGAATTTCACTTTGGAAAAGTGCCACTACACATTGAGAATCTCCAAACAACGAAACGCTCATCAACCCTTTTTCTAGATCCAACGATCCTCAGACCCCTCATCCTACGATCCTGAGTGAGTCAATGATTTAACTTACCTGCAAATTAATGCTTGTCTCTTCCTTCACCTAGATGGTTTAATAGTCAAAATTAAACCTTCACCCTACGTTGATTGACGATCCATATTTCCTATCCTTTTCACTGACGTCGATACTCCTAACTAACACTCTACAAGTTTAACTCCTAAACCCTTGTGACAACACATAGGTATCAACGATCCATATCTCTTTGTCGCATAGCTGACGGGATCAACAGTTGTCAACGGTCTCAACCTATTTCATCGTCGACACTCTGTAGACGACATTGAACTCACTATCCCCTTTCTTCCGATGAAGATGCCTCGGGTATCAATAGTATAGAACCACTGGCTCATAGTTTGATGGTCACCACTAAAACAAAGGTTGAAAGAACCTCCTTGCCCAATGGGACCCACATTATTCCCATTAACCAATCTTCTAGAAACACCTGCTACCACTTTTACATGTGGAATACTGAGTAGGAAGACCATGTCATCGTGACATCCTCACCGTATTTCATAGCCTAAGTGTGATCTTCCAGAGATCAATGGTGGAGGATATGCTTATTTTAAGCACAGATCGACAATTCTTGTCAATCCTTATGCCACTACATATTCAACACTTCCCTGGTGAAAATTTACCTCCCCACTTTAAATCGCCAACGAAGATGCACGTAGAATCGATGGCGTAGATATCCCCTTATCATATTGACTAGATCGACGACTGTTGTTCTATCTTTGATCTTTATTGTAGTCTCCAAATGTTTTCAAGTTTTGGTTCTCGATCATTCCCGATGATAAATATTTGTCGACGAAGGGCCGAGATTCACTCATCCCA
>JZKD02S1731311.1:55000-81933 GCA_000966675.3 Picea glauca
CTTCTGAATTTCCCCAAGTTCTCATGGTCAAAATCAACCTCATTTCCATGTGGCACTTCGTCACCTGTGCCCCTCTACCATGAAAACATTGTGGCACTAAGATGGCCCCTGTCTCATCTCATTGCAGTGGAGATTTTGTCCACATAAACCTATCATTGTCTTTGAATTTCACTTTGGCAAAGTGCCACTACACATTGAGAATCTCCAAACAACGAAACGCTCATCAACCCTTTTTCTAGATCCAACGATCCTCATACCCCTCATCCTACGATCCTGAGTGAGTCAATGATTTAACTTACCTGCAAATTAATGCTTGTCTCTTCCTTCACCTAGATGATTTAATAGTCAAAATTAAACCTTCACCCTACGTTGATTGACGATCCATATTTCCTATCCTTTTCACTGACATTGATACTCCTAACTAACACTCTACAAGTTTAACTCCTAAACCCTTGTGACAACACATAGGTATCAACGATCCATATCTCTTTGTCGCATAGCTGACGGGATCGACAGTTGTCAACGGTCTCAACCTATTTCATCGTCGACACTCTGTAGACGACATTGAACTCACCATCCCCTTTCTTCCGATGAAGATGCCTCGGGTATCAATAGTACAGAACCACTGGCTCATAGTTTGATGGTCACCACTAAAACGAAGGTTGAAATAACCTCCTTGCCCAATGGGACCCACATTATTCCCATTAACCAATCTTCTAGAAACACCTGCTACCACTTTTACATGTGGAATACTGAGTAGGAAGACCATGTCATCGTGACATCCTCACCGTATTTCATAGCCTAAGTGTGATCTTCCAGAGATCAATGGTGGAGGATATGCTTATTTTAAGCACAGATCGACAATTCTTGTCAATCCTTATGCCACTACATATTCAACACTTCCCTGGTGAAAATTTACCTCCCCACTTTAAATCGCCAACGAAGATGCACGTAGAATCGATGGCGTAGATATCCCTTATCATATTGACTAGATCGACGACTGTTGTTCTATCTTTGATCTTTATTGTAGTCTCCAAATGTTTTCAAGTTTTGGTTCTCGATCATTCCAGATGATAAATCTTTGTCAAAGAAGGGCCGAGATTCACTCATCCCACCCCATCGATGGTCGTAGTTAATTCTGACTCATCTTACTGTTCCTCAATTATCTATCCCATGGGTTGGGACTTAGTAGTTTTTCTGAATTCTACCGGGCTCTATTCGGGTATTCTAAGGTCTACTAGTGTTCTTTGTCTATAACTAGTCTCTCAGACTCATGAATGGGTAAGGCCTTATAAATATTACAAGCTCTCTTCAACAGGTTGGTGCTTCTCTCAGAGTTCAAGGTCCTCCCTTCCTCACATATGATTTCCCAAGTTACAGGTCATTCCATCACTGACTAAGTGATGTTTTTGTCCATGTCCTGCATACTTTCCTCTAACAACTTAGGGTATTTGGGGATATTATGATCTATACTCATTCAATTTCATAATTGATAAATAGTTTAAATGCCATAGTAACATAATCAAATTCTCAGAGATTCTATAAAATCATTTGTAATAAATTGCATTTCCCATAGTGTTATCACTGGAATTTCATCCACAAATGGTTACAAGAACCCAACATCTCCAAACACCTATTAGTTCACCCATAGCTTCAAAAATACATTTCCAAAAGGCACAAACTATACAACTGGTTAAAAAATTAACATGCGCAGAAGAATTACAGGAAGTGCACGCACATGCGCAGGTCAGAAATATAAAAAAGGCGCACATGCACCCGATGTGCGACTGTGTACACAAAAAGCCACGCACACTTGAGAATGGTGCATTTATGGTTCTTTTCGGCCCCTCACCCACTTCTGGTTCAGCTCCCAAGTCGATTTGACCCTCAAATCTGAGATGAATCCAAGTGGGGTGCTGGTCAAAGACCTAAGGGTGCCCTAAAGGGCCCCTTGTTCACACTAAATACTGGTTGGATAATGCCTCAAATATTTTCTATAAAAAGAGGCCATGGGTGCACTATGAATTTAAGAATATCATTGTATTTTTATGCTGCCTCTATTCTCCTACGAGGAACCTCTTTCCTTCTTGGAGCATACTAGCATCATCTCATTAAGCTATTCACCTCACCTCTTGAGGGAATAAATTTGGATTTCTTCACCATTTCCCTTCATGTTTGCCATTTGTAAGAAGAGATCTCACTTAGGAGATTCAAGAGTCCTCCATTGGAGGAAGAGGGGACCCATAAGTCTCCCTTTTTCTTTGGTGTTTTCCCACTAATACAATCTATCCATTGGTGGCATGAATATTGGTTAATTGTTTGATGAATTTTGGTTCTAATTTCCTTATGCATTGTAATTTTGTTTCTTTAGTTGTTATTAGCTTAGTTGTTTGTTTATTTCATGTGATTGAGTCATTTGACTCATACACTAACTTTTGTCTTGTTCGGTTGACCCAACTGAACTTACAAGTGTCCTTCTTTTGCTCATTCAAGTGGCGAAAATGATACAAAAGATTGGCGACCATACTGGGGAGAAGATATCATTTTCCTCCCTATTTGGGTTGTTTGAGCACTTCATTTTGATCTATTTACCTTGCAGGGATCATAACTGGTCCATTCCTACCTGAAAAAAGTTGAATTCGGAGCCGGAATAAGAGAATTTCATTTAAAATTTTCTTCTCGGACGCGTATCAGAACGTGCACGGGTTTTTCAGCCCACAGGCATGTCTTCCGAGCATGTGTGCCAAAAGAACTATGTTTCCCAATGCATTCTGTGCATGGTGTGCCAACAGGTCCTTGTTTCTCTACGCATTGGTGCCACATGTGCCTTTGTCTAAACTAGGGCCCGCGCATTTGTCCAGAAATCCAATATTGTAAGAGTTTTTTGTGATGTTTGGAAGACCCCTAGCCTTCTAAATATTGATTCTATGCAATTTGTAAATGCACCACACTTAGATTCCCTCTCCACATGAAGGGTTAGTCAAAACATAGACACTTAGGGGGGTTAAAAAGAACCATATTTCTTCTCTTTTGCTTTCATTTTTCCACATGGATGGCTTGTTTTGATTGTAAAAGTTAAGTTAAGATCATTTTCCATCACATGTATAAACACTTGCATTGGGACCATAAATCAAACTTCAATCGTTGAGTATGCTATTCTCTCACACCATAGAGTGATTTTGAGAATCAGAAAAATGATTAAGGGAAGATTTCATCTCCCTTAAAAAAAAAAATATTTAGGAGAGGACAAAGCCCCCCTAGGGCCCCTCTTAGTTTATTTTCAAAACATCTTGAATTTGTAAGGGCCCATACATGCCCACATGTTGCAAAAATTAGGATAGTTTTTGAAGCTACTTTCTTAGTTTACATCACTAGGGGAGTTTAAAGATTTTTGTAATTGGCCCATACATGCCCACACGCTTGCAATCTAGGATAGTTTATGAAACTTTCTTATATTAAATCACATTATGGATTTTAAAGGATTGGTAAGGACACATATGTCCACATGCTAGTTCTTTAGGGACTTTAAAATTCCGCAAGGTTGTACCAATGACATCTAGTAAGATAGGTAATCAAGACTTGTAAAGGACCACACGAAGTCCACATGCTATAAGGTGACACCTAACTTATTAAAAATTTGGCACATTTTATCACTTTCTCACACACAAAGTCACTAATACTCACATATTCTCATCTCGAATTGTGGAGGTTGAAGTAGGTTTCCTCCAAAGGGATTCCGAAACGTCCCACTATTTCTTGAAGGAATTATCCACTCCCACTTAATTCAAACAAGATTGGTTCACACCCCCAATCTCTCAAACAACCACATCTAAATTTTTTTCTAAAAACTCACTAATTTTTCCTCCATAGGAGGTGCCAAAAGAATTTTTTTAGCCTAGGTAGGATCTTAGGGATAGGTATCCAAATAACTCCCTGTTATCTGGTTCTCACATCTTCAAACATTAGAAGTTGACAAATAGGGAACTTTAAAATCCTCCAAGTCAAGTGTTCCTAACACCATAAGGCATGGAGATACCCATGAAGGGTCGAAGGCTGAGGTCCGTTTGTTCTATGCATCCCCCCTTGAGGCACCCACCTCTTGGATGGGATCCAACCCAGACCCATTTCTGAGGCCAAAAATATAAATGCCGCACTTTGACCGAGGTACCTAGTGAACAAATTTTAGAACATCTACCTAGGTGGAAATTGTGGGCTGCAATTGCAGGTTGATTGGATTTTGTGGCTATTGGAAAGTATCACCAGCTATTTTGGGATATGCACCCTCTACCCCTCATTATAACTAATTATTTCATCCTTCACTAGTTCCTCTTTCGGTGGTTTCAGACCCCACTGTTGAGTACTATTGGAAGGTCCAGTGCTATTTGAGAGGAAAGACATTATGTCTTTTTATGGCACGAGCATTCATTTTCTTTGTTCTCCCATGTAGACAAAATCCAGCTACCCACATGTATGCTTCTTTTAAATTGATTTATGTATGATGCTCTTGTGATTACATGCAATTGTGAGATATATTGTGAAGGTCCAAAATTATACAAAGACTCTTGTTCATTTATTACTCTCATCACCATTTTCACACATTTCACTTTGCTATTCAGACATCATAGGGGACCCACAAAATCACCGTTGTTCCATATGCTTGCAAAATATCCCTCCTATTCTAGTAGGATTTCCTAGTTTTTCCAACTCACCGGCTCAACCCTCTCACACCCTTGTGAGTGATACTATATTGGGATTAACTTTGCTTTTTTCCACTTTACTTGGGTCCACTTCCCAAGGTCATCCATTCACTAGTTCTTCTTCACAAGGAGGCAGAGGGTACACTTCTTCTCAAGGGAGAAGTACACCCCCACTAAACCCCCCTCAAGGGTCAGGTATACCACCTTCTCACACCATGGTTGGAACCAATTCTCCACTGCCCCTCTAGATGCCATATTTTTCCTCCCTCAACATACCATATCTGAGCAATCTCATGAATGATCCTATATTGCACGAACCCATATGACTTGCAATGCCTACCAAACTACCTTCAAACATTCCCAAGTTTGAAGGAAAGGCGGGAGAAGATCTGCCAACCATATCATGACCTTCCACTTATGGTGCTCTTCAAACAACATCATGGACGACTCTGTCTGATTAAGGTTATTTCAACACACACTCACAGGTCCATTGGCCAAATGGTACGTGGATGAAAAATCAGGGTTCCATGTGACTTTTGAATGCTTGGCCAAAGCATTGTTTACCTTCTTTCAACTACCAATTTTCCATGACAATGGTCTCGAACTGCTCTCCAAGTTTAAACAGACCTCATCCATACATATCGCTGACCACATTCATGAATGGCATCAACGACGTGGTTTATGCAAAGTAGAAATGACCAAGCAACAATGCCTTGATTGGTTTCTCAGATCACTTGTCCCCCTCCTTGCCAAAGACGCGCCCTCCACCTTCCCCCAATATGAAGAGGAATCCATCAACAAGGCTCAATAGTATGAACTCATTTATGCACGGTCAAGATATTTATATATGGTACTACCTGACACCTCGAGACCCATACCATTCAGTGAGGACAAACCTGGGATGTCTCACTCAATAGATGGATTGATTGGTACCACAACACACCACAATCCGTACATCCAACCACCACCTATGTACGGTACACCCCAACATACACCGATGTATGGAGGACCCCCTTATTACCCTCCTCCCCTTATCAGTATCCATACCTTGCTGTTCCCCTCCCACCCATGATTGGACCCACATCGACACCCATGATGTGCCTGATTGTTCAACCAAGTTTTGGTACCCCCTCTACCTCATCTTACACCCTGAGCACTAGTGAAATAACTACACCTTCCTATGCACCCTATGGATCATCACCACAAATTAATCCATAATTTCCATTTCCTGGTCCTCCACAACCCATTGCTCCTCCACAAGGACAACCACACACTGGGGTTAACTTTTTTCAACCCTCTCCCATTCAACAATTTCAAAATTTTAAACAACTGAATACGGTAAATCCAGTCCATCGGTCGAATAATTACAAGAATAAAGGAAAAAACCAAAACAATAATAACCTAGGACCAGGGGGAAACAACCCCCAACAAAAGCAACCTGCTGGGGGAAACTAGAATCAGGGGAACCAGAACCCCCAAGGGGGCAATAAAAACAAACGCCAAGGGAGGAACAACAAAAACCTACGACCAAAATTCTCTCGTTCCCTTTATAGTGAGCATGGTCATTATACTCACCATTGCCCCCAAATTGCTGACTTCAAATAGATAAAAGATTCCATGAATGAGCCACGTCCTCCAGCACTGCCTCCCCCTCAGCAAGCCCCACAACAATATTTTCAACCACCACCCCCGGATGTGTTACAAAACCCTATTCCACACCAAGGTGTGATGAATACCCAGCACGAGATGCATCTTTCCCCACCACATATGGGACAATATCAAAACCTGTGGAATATAACGGATCACAATATCCTCCTCACTAGAGAAGAATAAATTCTTCTACAAACGCGCAATCGTCAATACAACGCACCCCCTGAATCTACCCCACCACTTCAGAAGTAGTTCCAATTACAACTGGACAACCTTTTATGATTCCTCTCCCTAACATTGACCCACCCATTCATGTTCCTCACATCCCATTACAACAGATGTCAACAACCCTCAGGCTAGGGTGGCACACAATTACAGTCTGGTCGATCACTTGGTGCAATCTCCTGCAACCATGTCGGTTTTGGAGGTTCTCCAAACTTGTCCCACTCAACATAAATCATTTATTTTCGCCTTGGGTGCAATCGACCCTGCTGATACTAGACTCATCACATTTGATCTAGATTATGGGGAACCCCCTCTCCCCGCTTTGGTAGCTTTCCAGATACCAGTCAAGATTCAGAACATCACAGTTCATCGATGCATCATTTATGAAGGTGCATCCACATGCATCATGTCCAAAATGGTATGGCATAAACTTGGCTCCCCTGAGCTAATACCATTCGCCATCACTTTGAGAGCGTATGATGGACGACCATCCTCTTCTGAAGGGCTCTTTCAAAATGTCCTTGTTGAACTCGGGGGGAAAACCATTCTTATTGACATTGAGGTTATCAACGCCTTGCTCGATTATAATATCTTGTCTGGACGTAGCTACATGTACGCTATGAAGGTTGTGTTCTCTTCTGTGTTTCAAACGATGATGTTCCCCCACAATAGGAAGATCATCACCATCGACCAAGTTTCACATTACGAACCCAACCATTCCTCCAACATCGATAACATCCTACCTCTTGTCCACACTAATTCCGACGCCTACCCACTCGTAGATATGCCCCCCAAAATTTTCAAGAACCCATCCTTGCTGGGGACATACCACATATCACCCCCACTCATACACCCCTCGGCAAAAATGTGTGTCATATCTTCCAACAAAACTAACAATAGAGATACCATTCCTCCCACAGAGGCTTCTCCAATCCCTGATGTCCCACTAATGGAAGAAATCCTACCTCAGGAACCCCATGAGAACCTTTCGACACCACACACCCCCAATTTCACCCTCCCCCAAGGTCAAATCCCAGTTTAGGAGACAATCCCCCAAGCCATTACTCAAATCCCCTTCTTCTACCCCCCATCGGACATACAATATTAGATAGCTGCAATGCTTAACCTTCCCAATATGGTGTTGTCCATTCCGGTATGGTATCTTCACCCACCCGCGATGGTTCCCCAACCATCCCTCCCTCTCCAAATGAAGGGAATCCCGATGCATATTCTAGTACTAACTCCAACCGCACCACCTTCACCCCCACTTGCCAACACCCCTACCACAGCTAGGGGTAGATGGAAGAAGAAATATCCCACCACTCCACTTCCTCCTCGAGTTCAACCTCCTTGCGCACTATGCACGAGAGAAGGACACCCTACAAATAGATGTCCCTCTCTCCCTGAGTTGCGCAATTTTATCCAACTCCCTAGAGAAACCACCTTGCTCATCGCTTCACCAAGCACCCATGATACTACCCCGCCATCCCATACTACAGGAAACAAAGGGCTTCAAACTAAATTCACATGTGCAATCTATTTAGAGTATGGCCACTATACTCACCATTGACATGCACTACCTCAGTTTCGACAGAAACTAATGGTAGTATGCCAGAGCTTTCAACAAGACTCCTCTCCACCCACATGATCGAGTACCCGAGTCACTGATATCCATTATGTCATGAACCCAGTCAATGAATGGATGAGGTGCCCTTGCTCTCTTTGTGAATCACTTGATCATTTCACATACTAGTGTCCCACAATTATTGAATACAGACGTCGTCAAATGGCACTTATTCAAAATCCTCTAATCAACCCACTTCCGGTGATACAAGTGATTCCCCCTACTCCCTCTCCAGATAATTTTCACATCATCTCCCCTGAACCTAAGACACTTCCTACCCCTACATGGTTCATTGATAGACTATCTGAGCCCCCAAATCCTCCCAACTCTTCGGTTCATTTCCCTCAGGAAATCTTACCCCTGCCCATGATTCACAACCCACAATGTATGAACATATAGTTTATGTCAAGAAAACCATCACACCATCCTTACGATACCTCCTCAACATCTTCACCACCTGACGACATTCACACGGTGACAATCACCAATTTTACTTCCCCGGATCCCCTATATTCTCACACTTTCCACTGTGACGAAGATATCCTAGAGGAACTAACTGCAATCGATTTCCCATGGAATGAGCTCCATCACAGTGTGCTCTTTCTCTCACAGGAAGCCTTTGACCCTCCTAGTCAAGCCTCCATATGCGCAATTGAAACAAAGGATTTCATTCCATATGGGCATATAGACTGGTTCAATAATCCTATCTCAGCCCCCGATGCTTTTGAAGAAGGCAACATGGCCAACATTTCCCCCACTGTCAAAATTGATATTTCCATCAAACCTAAAATCGTAGAAGAAATCACCATTGGCACCACATGCTCCTGTGAATAACTCACAGCTTACAAAGATCTCTTTCAAGAATACCGAGACATTTTTTCTTGGTCATACATGGAGATGCCTGAACTTGATCCTTCTATTGTCGAACATCGTATTGACACATGTCCTGATATCACCCCCGTATGACAAAAGAAACACCCATTGCACCCATCCAAAGCAGTGGTTATCAAAGCCAAAATTGAAAAACTACGCACTGTTAGGTTCATATACCCCATTGCATACATCATGGGTCTCCAAGCCCATCCCCATTAACAAAAAATAGGGCACCATTCACGTCTGCATCGACTTTCACGATCTCAATCACGCTTGTCCCAAAGACAACTTCCCAACGCCTTTTATCGACCAAATTATCAATGATTGTGCCGACCATGAGGCCTTGTCCTTAATGGATGGGTTCTCTGGCTACAATCAAATTCAGATTCATCCATCCTCGGTCTCGAGTCATCATCCATCCTCGGCCCCGGGGGAGAATTTTTCTCACATTACACCCAAGTACTCATGCTCATGTTCAAAATTATTGAATAACTGTTATATGCTGCTTATCTTCAGATATCGTTCACATTGGGTATTCAATTTTCATGTGTGCAGGTACTTGGTCATCACACATCAACGCAATCCCTTCAGGTATATGATCGACATTGGCATGTAATCATTCCCTCTGAATATCAATTGTATCTCTCAGTCACACCCTCCACCATTTTCCTATAGGATCCTCACATCCAGCTCTGCAGTACTATCACCTCCACTGCATTTCAAGTACTGTCAACCGGTAGCATTCTCCCCTACATGAGTTGTGCCATTCATAGTCCCCTTTGGCACTTTGAAACTCATTCTTCTTTCACCCCCTAGGGATGGGAGTCCCGATAGTCTTACACATGTTTGAGAATCAACCACATACTCCTTCTCCGCATTTTCATAGATTTCCCAATGGACTCCCATGTTATCTCATCATGGTTCTAGTTTGACTACACCTCCACAGTATAATTAACCTTCCATTTCATCCACAATTAGTTTTTCCATCTGCAAATTTCCCTCCATTCATTTACCTCATACAAAAACCCACCCATGGGGCCCCCACCCTACCACCAATTCTCCATACAAATTGCGCCCTCACAGGCTAAGCCATATTACATTGGGACACCCATTTCTATATCTGCATGCTTATCCCAACTTATTCTTTATTCATTCGGTAATTTCACAAAGCCTTTGTTTCCAACATTTACATAGCCTTTTGTTGTTGCGTTTAGCGACCTTCCTTTTCCGGCAAAGCAACCCCTATCGCCCTTGGTTGGGGAATTCCTTTACATTCTACTCTTGTTGACATCGTCCATAAACCCTGAGTATCCCACAGTCCATGTACCCCCGATCTCTGAGTTTTTCATGCCTCTGGCACAATTTAAACCCACGTCTAGTCATCCCCCTGACACTAGATCCAGTTTCACAGTTGCTACCACTCATACTTCACATATATCTCCAACCAAGAGAAGTCTTGAGTCTTACCACATCTTGACTTCGCCCATGTTCCTCATCAGTTCTTGATCTCATCCAGTGGATTTCATGAAGCCCTTTTCTTCTTGGAGTCGCCTCTCCCTTTCTGTCGACATCAACACAGTTTTCAGAAGGGCGACAATATCTTGACTGCCATTACCTTTACAATGAGAAGTCTCAGACAACACAGGGTGAATCATCATTGCTCCCTACTATCGTTGGCCCCCTTAACATTCAACTTCAACACAATCTCATGTTACAGTGGGTCTTACTATGCGACTAATGCAGTTATTTTATACTAGCCGAAGACCTCTGAATTTGCTGGGCCATCAATGCCTACGAGCCACCAACACTTATTACAGGTGTCATCACCTCTTTTCAGAGTATGTTCACCATCAAAATTGTCATCTTCCATTATCAAACCACCCCAGAGGGCGCTGTAGTTATCTACATCAACATACAACTTCAATTACTGTCTTACATTTTTTAAGTTACATGACACGAGCATGGGGCATGCCCGCCTTGTTTGTACATAGATTTTATTTTTCCACACCTAGTGAAAGGTTTGGGTCCCATAGTTTCCCCTCTCTTTCCAACGGATCGCTCTTGCAGTTCCTATCAACGCTCTTTCTTACAATGGTAATCTAAGTAGAATAAACATTGATGTATTTCATCTATACGTATGCTCCTAACCTCATACATCAGGGGCATTTGTTATCACTGAAATTTCGTCTACAAATGGTTATAGGAATCCAACATCTCCAAACACCTATTAGTTCACCCACAACTTCAAGAATGAATTTCAAATGGGCACAAACTATACAACTGGTTAAAAAATTAACATGCGCAAAATAATTACAGGAAGTGCGCGCACATGCACAGGTCAGAAACATCAAAAAGGTGCACATGCGCCCGATGCGCGATTGTGTACGCAAAAATCCATGCACACCTGAGAACGACGCATTTATGGTTCTTGTCGGTCCCTCACCCACTTCTGGCTCATCTCCCAAGTCGATTTGAACCTCAAATCCGAGCTGAATCTGAGTGGGGGGCTGGTCAAAGACCTAAGGGTGCCCTAAATGGCCCCTTGTTCACACTAAAGAGCAGTTGGATAATGCCTCAAATATTTGCTATAAAAAGAGGCCATGGGTGTACTATGAATTTAAAAATCTCATTATATTTTTATGCTGCCTCTACTCTCCTACAAGGAACCTATTTCCTTCTTGGATCATATTAACATCATCTCGTTAAGTTATTCACCTCACCTCTTGAGGGAATAAGCTTGGATTTCCTTACCATTTCCCTTCTAGTTTGTCATTTGTAAGAAGATATCTCACATAGGGGATTCAACATCCCTCCCTTGGAGGAAGAGGGGACCTGTAAGTCTCCCTTTATCTTTGGTGTTTTCCCACTAATATAATCTATCCATTGCTGGCATGAATATTGGTCAATTGTTTAATTAATTTTGGTTCTAATTTCCTTATGCATTATAGTTTTGTTTGTTTAGTTGTTTGTTTAGTTCATGTGATTGAGTCATTTGAATCATACACTAACTTCTTTCATGTTCAGTTGACCCAACTGGACTTGCAAGTGTCCCTCTTTTTCTCATTCAAGTGGCGAAAAGATACACCACATAGTATCATAAATTTACATGCACATATAATTTATAATCAATTTTCGACAAGTTAAGTTAAACACTTATCTAATCAGAAAATTTTCCAACACCGATTGAATGAGGGAGGAAACATTTCCTCCCAAACTTAGGCCTTACTATAGAGTTTCTTCCTACAATACTCCACCATCGTGCCGAGCCATGATACCACAAGGAAAAATTGACTCACTAGGTTCCAATCTCGTGATGATCCAGGAAGGTTACTCTCCTCCCCCTTCGCCATAGTAGAAGTTTCCCACCTCCCACTGATCTCAAGGTCTCTACAGGTTTATTAGGTGGTTTATCAAATGGATTTCCTTTGCACAAGGGAGTCCCTTATTTTATAAACAATCCCTCAACAACCTCCTCGTATTAGTGCCGGTTTCTATCCAATAAGCACCAAGTTGTAGCCCATTATTCCTCGAGTTCGGGATCTAGGTATCCTCTGTTCAGGGTGATCATCAAAAAATTAGGTAAAATACCTATTTTATTCAAGGAAAGGTCTTCTTCTCCTTTGTCTCTTTAATGAATATCCATGAATATCTCCGTGAGTTGAGTTTTTAACCCCATTCGTTCTCTACACTCGCTAGTTCAACTTGTTCTTCCGATCACTCTACTGCTTGAATATTTGTCTCTTGTGTCATGTTTTGTGTGCAATTGTGTGTGTTTTTTTCTTTCTTCCCATCTCTTGGGGAACATTGTAGCTTCCCACAGACACCACCTGCAACCCGTGATTCTCATTTATGAAGAAGCAGATCCACAGTCTCGTACTGTCGGGTCATTTTAATTAGCCCTTGCCTTCTTCAAGGGTCAACTGTCAATTTTCACTAACTGTTCCAGCTATCCCTATGGCTCCTTTTATTGGTCACATGGATTTGCACAGGTCTGGTATGTTGAAGGTGTGATTTTTTTCTTAACAAACATAAGTTAGTTTGGTAGACAAGATTTCTATTTTCTTCACAAATGCACTTCAACTTCCCTCACACTCAACCATTCAATCAACCCTTGCTTCATCAAATTCCTCTAGTGTATCATGGCCAATCTGTCAAGGTTGTCCCTCCTCAGTAAATGGTTTGGTATTTTTATTAAATTAAACATAGTCACATGTTTCATAATAAAAATAATGTAATCTTAACATAATTACAGTCTCAAGGAAAACGACGTGTTACATTCCCCTCCCTCTTAAAGAAACACCTTCCTCGATGTTTAAAAAAAATGCATATACAATTATATAGTAAACTAAAATGGGTTTGTCGATCTCATGGCTTATTCTAGCTCCCATGTAGCTTCGTAAGCTCCAAAGTGCTTCCATTGCACCTTGACCTGCACGATGGCTCGATTTCGCATTGTTTCTTTCCTGTCCATGATGCATTAAGGTTCAAGCCAAAATTATCCTTTTGGTTCCATTTGTATTACAGTCGAATCAATAACATGATTAGAATCATGCACATATTTATTTAACAAAGACACATGGAATACATTATGATCTCTAACAATAGGTGGTAAGGAAAGTCTACATGCCACTGGTCCTATCCTTTCTAGGATTTCAAATGGTCCACAGTATTGAGGAGACAACTTAGCACACATCCCCATTCTAAGGGAACTTCTTTTGGGTTTCACTCAGAGGTATACATGGTCTCCCACTTTTAATTCTATATGGGTCCTTTTGCTATCATCATAGCTCTTTTGTTTATCTTGGGCAACCTTCAGGTTTTTTCTTATCCTAACCATAGCTTGCTCCATCTGCTTCAACAATTCTAGTCCAAGGGAAATTTTGTCCACTGGACCTTCCCAACTAATCATAAATCTACACTTTCTTCCATACAAAACCTCAAACAGCTTAATCTTCAATGATTCTTGGTAACCATTGTTATACCCGAATTCTACCAATGGTAGAAATTCTTCCCATTGTTTGGTTTGGTGCATAACATGCATTCTTAACATGTCTTATAAGAATTTGTTCACCCTTTCGGTCTAACCATCTGTTTGATGATGGTAGGCTGTGCTAAATTCTAGTTGTGTTTCCAAGCATGTAAAAAAGTCTTTCCAAAAATTTGAGGTGAACTTAGCATCCCTCTCTGAGATTGTGGTTTTGGGAAAATCGTGCAATTGAAAATTTCTTTCATAAAAACATTGGAAATGACTATGGCCTTAAAATTAGATTTTATAATAATGCAATGCGCTTCCTTTCTCAAGTTATCCACTACAACCATGATTACATCATCTTGTTTGGATGTCTTAGGTAGACCTGTGATAAAATCCATGGAAATCACCTCCCATTTCCACTTTGTAATCTGTAAGGGTTGCAATAGTCTAGAAGGATGTTGATGCTTAACTTTCACATGTTGGCACTCTAAGAAGTTTGCAATATATTGTAAAATGTATTGCTTCAATCCCAACCAATAGTACAATTGTCTAACTGCTTTCACCATTTTCTGGTAACCAGGGTGACCTACATATGGTCTCCTATGGAATTCATCCAAAATCAAGTTCTTCAAATCCACTGAATTAGGTACGTACATTCAATTGTTATACAACAATAGGCTATGAACCTCAAGTTGATATCCTTCATACCTCCTTTCTTTAGGTTCTTGATGTAACCTTTCTTTCACTTGGTTTAAGAAATAATCTTCTTGCAAGAGGGTTTTAATGCTCTGTTGGATGTTAGACTCTCCTACACTTTCCACAGCTAAGTGCACTATCTGAACACTTCAACTGAGTGAATATTCTACTTTGTTCTCTTTTCCTTTTATGTGTTTTATTTCAAAATTGAACTCATTGATAAGAGCCATCCACCAGGTCTGTCTAGTATTCAATCTCGAATGATCAAATAAATACTTCAGACCACAATGATTGGTCATGAGGATAAATATCCTCATGAGCAAGTAGCGCCTCCACATTTTCAACTCATGTACAATCACTGCAAGCTCTAGACCGTGGGTAACATACTTCTGCTCATGTTCATTTACTTTTCATGACTCGTAACAAATCACTTTCCCTTCTTGCATCAGAAATCCATTGAGTCCTTCCTTGCAATCATCTGTACAGACAAAAAAATCCTTTTTCGGATCCGCAATCCTTAGAACAAGCACATCAATTAATATATGCTTCAACTACTGGAATCTAGCTTCACATTCTAGTGACTAGATGAATTTATTTCCCTTTCTTTGCAACGAAGTAATAGGAATATCGATCTTGGAAAATCCCTTGATGAACCTCCTGTGATATCCAACCAATTCCATGAAGGATCTCACTTATGTGACATTTTTGGGAGTAGACCTATCCATGATCGCGTTGATATTTTTAGGGTCTACTTCCACTCCTTCAACTGCGATTACATGACATAGAAAATGGATTTCCTTCTTATAGAAATCACACTTGCTGAAATTGGCGTACACCTAGTGTTCTCTTAACACCTGTAACACCATTCTGAGGTGTTCTTCATGTTCCTCTCGGTTCTTGGAATACACCAAAATGTCACCTATGAATACTAAGAAAAACTTTTCTAAATAATTACTTAGCACACTATTCATAAAGCACATGAATGTAGCTTGTGCATTCGTAAGTCCAAAGGGCACCACAACAAACTCATAGTGTCCAACCTTTTCCTGTAGGTTTTCTTATGGATTTCCTCATCCTTAATGATTATGACTTGGTGATATCCCGAACTCAAATCTATATTTGAGAATACTGCAACTCCCCTGAGCTGATAAAAAAGGTCGTTTATCCTAGGCAAAGGGTATTTGTTCTTAATGGTCATATTGTTCAAGTTCCTGTAATCAATACATAGTCTCAAGGTACCATCCTTCTTCCTTACAAATAGGGTTGGTGCTTCCCACGATGATACACTTGTCCTGATGTAACCTTTATCCAACATTTCCTTTAGCTGCACCTTTAACTCTATCATTTCTGGTGTGCTCATCTTGTAGGGAACTCTCAATGTTGGTACTACCCCAGGTACCAGATCTATTGAAAAGTCAAGGTATCTTTTAAGAGGTAATCCAAGAACTTGTTTTGGAAATACATCTCTAAAATATCATAGCACTAGTTGGTATTCAACTTTCAATGCCTTGCTTTCTGCTAAGTTCAACACTTTTATAGCATACAAGGGACACCCCTTTTTGCTAAAATTCTTAAGCTGCATTACCGATATTTTCCTTATGCATATTGGCTTTTAGATACCTTGAAATCCTTAGATTACCTTTCTCATCTTTACATTCCAAAGTTTTCTTGTAACAATTTAATTTTTCCTCATGGGAAGCCAACTAATCCATTCCCAACAATACGTCATATAAACCTAGGGGTAGGATGTTCAAAACTGCATGGATTTGCAGTCCATCCAACTCAATTGGACAAGCTTCAACTACCTCATCCACTTTCGTCTTTGTTTTAGTGGCTAGATGAACTAACTATGCTTTATCATGCTTCTTTCTTTATAATGAGCATCCCTCAACCACTCGAGGGGAGACATAACCGAGATTATATCCTCAGTCGATTAAAACAAAGATTGGTCATTCAATAATAATTCCTTCTAATTCCACCACAGAATTTTGGTGGTATGCTTGTCAGTTCTCTATAGCTACATAGATACTTGGCACACTTCTGGCCATGCCATTGACTGTAGTTTCCTCCCACACATTATATACCTTTCTGTTGTCATGCTTCATGTGGGGGAAATCCCTCAACATATGTGGCTCTTCTCATCCTCATAATTGCAAAGGTCCTTTCTTGGTCTCCTCTGTTCCTTCTCTTTTCTTCTCGGATGGTTTATTTCAACTTTGATATGATAAATTTTGTTGATGAACACTCCTATTTGGATGACCCATCTGTGCACATTTTCCTGAATTCTTATGGGGGAATGACTTGAATTTCCTCTTCTTAGATTCACTCTTTTCCTTCCTCCTCCAATTATTTGAAGAGTCATGCTTGTGTTTAGACTGGTCATAACAACATTTTCCCTTCTAAATAGTGTCCTCCAATGTCTTGGGTTTGTCAAAATCAATTTGAATTTGGTAAAATGTGGTAACCCACTAAGAAAATGATGGATTCTCTCCTTCTCATCTTTGAGGTAGGGTACATACCACAACAATGTTAAGTTTTAAGCTATTATTATAGTTCTTTGCATTTCAATAGATAACAATAGCATGAGATAGGATCATTGAGAAATACACAATCAAAAGAGACACATCATTTATCCTGGGAAACCCTCATGGGGGAGAAAACCCAACAAAAATTCCTTATTATAGATAGCCAACACAATGCCAAGATATAACTCAAACAAATACATAAATTCCTCTCCCAAGAATGCGCCTCTCTCTCTCTCTCTCTCTCTCTCTTCTCCAACTGTAGCTCCAAAACTTGCTTCACAATGAACAAGTGAGTGTGTGTCTAAATGAGGTGCTAACCTCCTTATTTATACAACTCTGACACATGTGGAAGGAGGTGTCTCTTCACTGGTAGGGACAACTTCTTCTTCTGGGTGGTTATAACCACCTTTAATATATTATGGGGCCCCTTTAATATATTCTGGAGCCGACTTCTTATTCTGCTTATTACAATTATGTTTTGACCAATCCAAAAAAGGGGATTTGGTATTTTACAATAGCCAACATGATCAATTCGCAATAGCGGATTGATCTAATGAATAATGCAACAATAATAATTAGAATACACTTTGTAGTTACATTATTTCAACACTCCCCCTTAACAAGAAGGGTATTCTACAATGGCATCGGGCGAGAGAGAGAACAACATTTGGTGGGTGAGAGGACAACATCATCAATATCATCTTGGAACACTGATTGGCGTATATATAAATCATCAAAAATTTTTCTCATCATCAATACAACACAGAGGCTGGAGCATCATCAACACAGCATGGAGCTGGAGTAGCATCATCATTCTCATCGGTATGATGCTAAGGTAACATCATCATCATATTCAACATTAAAGCTGAAATAATATCATCATCATCATCTTCATCAAGGACTCAAGAGATGAAGTGGCATCATCATCATCTTTAGCAAGAGGCTGAAGTGGCATCATCATCATCATTTTTAGCAAGAGGCTGAAGTGGCATCATCATCATTAAATGCATCAACATGGATTAGTATAACACTAATACATCCTCATCATCAATAAAAACAAAAGGCTGATACAACATCAAAAGAAAAAATATTACAACACAAAGGCTGGCAACACATCATCACAGCACGAGGCTGGCAACACAGCACGAGGCTGGTCACATCATCACAACACTAGGATGGTCACATCATCACAGCACGAGGTTGGTCACATCATCACAACAATTAAGTTGGAATCACAACACATCAATTAAGATGGAATCACAACACAACAATTAAGCTGGAATCACAACACAACAATTAAGCTGGCATCAAAATTTAAGCTGGAATCTCAACACAACAATTAAGCTAGCAACACAATACTAGAATGGATTTACATCATAACAATTAAGCTGGAATCATAGTGTTAGGTTGTCCTATCTCAACACAACAATTAAGCTGGAAGCATGGTACTCGATTGGATTTACGTCACAACAATTAAGATGGAAGAACAATACTAGGCTAGCTTTACATCACAACAATTAAGATGGAAGCACAGTACTACATTGGCTTTATGTCACAAAAATTAAGATGGAAGCACAGTACTAGGCTGGCATATCTCAACATAACAATTAAGCTAGATGCACAATACTAGACTGGCTTTGCGTCACAACAATTAAGCTGGAAGCATAGTACTAGGCTAGCATATCTCAACATAACAATTAAGCTGGAAGCACAATACTAGACTGGCTTTACGTCACAACCATTAAGCTGGAAGCACAGTACTAGGCCAGAAAATCTCAACACAACACTACTCCCCCTTTCGAGGGAGGTCCTTTCGGACTATACCAATCTTATCTCGAAAGTGCTCAAACTTTACATGAGATAGAGGCTTGGTCAACACATCGACAACCTGTTCATTTGTTCTAACATATTGGAGCTTTATGGCTCCTCTCTACACCATGTCACAGATGTAATGATATCAGATCTCTATGTGCTTCGACTTGTCATGAAATACATGATTCTCTATCATCTTTATGCAGCTTTGGTTTCCACATAGGATTGTGGTTTCTTCCATCTCTAGGTCGAATAGACCGGTCAACAACTTTCGAATCCATAGCTTCGCAGTTGGCAGAACACACAACAATGTATTATGCTTCTGCTGTTCTGAGAGAAATGCTGGATTGTTTCCTACTCTGCCATGAGATCATGGCTGATCCCAAAACATCCTGAATTGATCTTTTTGTCAGAGACACTTTCAGCCCAATCTGAATCAGTGTACCCACTTAGTGTGAAATCATGATATCCATCATAGATGAGACCACAATCTAATGTACCCTTAAGGTAACTCATCAAATGTTTTGTAGCAACTAGGTGAACATGTCTAGGTTCTACTAGAAACTGACTCAAGATGTTCATGACAAAACAAATATCTGGTCTGGTGTTCATCAGGTACATCAACGATCCAATGATCTGTCTATACAACGTGGCATCAATCAATTTTGACGAAATGTCAACCAATAGCTTCAACTTATTTTCCATGGGTGTATTCATGGACTTTCACTCCAACATGTTGAATCTCTTTAGTATTTCGACTGCATACTTCCCTTGGTTAAGGAAGATTCTCTCTGGGATCTGCCACACCTCGGGACCTAAGAAATAATGCATTAGGCCAAGGTCTTTCATCTCAAATTCTGCAGATAACTTATTCTTACTCTTGGTGATGAGATTTTCTTCTCTAGTTAAGAATATTTCATCCACATATAGTAGAAATATCACCGACTCATCATTCATAACCTTGAAGTAGAGGTTAGAATCAGTTTTACTCATGGTAAAGCTCGTCAGGAAACTGTCAATTCTATCATATCAAGCTCTAGGAGCTTGCTTCAACACGTACAAATACTTCTTCAACTGGAAGACATAAGTCTTTCTATATTGAATCTTCAAATCAATTTTCTCATTACATTATACCAATCTGGTACACTAGCTCAGTTGCAGTTCAATTTGCATAATTATGTGCTCCCTCTATGTGCTTTTTGTAAGGAACTATCTGTCTCACTATTTGGGAGTATGTCCTCTACTCTCTCTTCAACTGTTCCTTCTAGAAACTGGGACTCTGCACCTGCAACTACTCTGAGGCTGATAATGACTGCTTCATTCTCACTATGGCTACTAAAATCCAAGAGTAACTCCTCTTATTCTATCACGACAAAAGTTTCATCTGAAACTGAGAGTGGCTCAGTAACTGATATTGAAGATAACTCTTCTTATTTCATGGAGGTAGCTTTATATTTCATTGTAGTCATGTCTCCATGACCCAACTAGTGTACTACACCAACTTCCACTCAGTTTTAAATATGGGGATTTGTTCTCCTGCATCTCATACTATATATGAATCATGGTTGTTCTGGTTGTCTTCATAAATACTGGAACTATTTCTTCAATAAGTGTCTCATCATAGTCTTCTCCCTTTTGCTAGGATAATCCTCTAGACATACATAAGGCTTTGTACATATGCATCATGTTTGATCTGTATAGATCAATATTGGAAGTCAATACTGACTTCTCTTCTCACGGAAGAATCCATATCCTAGTCTTTCTTACTGGCTTCCTTCTTTTTCACAGAAACAAGGGAATATTCCCAGGAGATTTCATATCTCTTAGAAGTTTCTAAAGCTATGATCTAGTCTTCTCATGAAATCTGTCTCTCAGTCATGGAAGTTGACTCTTCATCTGATACTTTCTAAGATCAGGCTTACTCTTGATTTCTTCTGAGTCTATAATGACTTCATCATCTCTTATAGGGTATACTTGGTGTTGAATACCAAGTCGAGTTCTGCTTCCCATTCTAGTGTTCGGTCATTTTTGGAGCCTTCTGCTCCTTTCAATCAATCTTCATATGAGATATTTTGAATCTCAAGAGATAGCTTCTTCTTCATATTCTTTGGTACATGAGTGTATATGGTCATGCACATAGTTTGCTTCATGTCTCATTTAATACGTTGCCTTCTGCAACCTTCACTATAACTTCCTTAGGGATATTACCTATGACCTGGAACGAGGTCAACAAAACAACAAGAAAGAATAATATCCTTTTGATAATAATAGATAAAGCAATAGCATGAATAATCATCACAATATCTCCTTTAGAGATATCACTCGTGGCTTGTCTGAAGCAATGATCAAAAGTAAGGGATACACTATGAAATGAGGTCAACACTCTTAGAGTGTTGTGATCTAACATTTCTCCATGGAAACCTAGAACTAACACACGAGGTTTCTCCTAGAGGAGGTGTTAGTTGTATCAGGAAAATGATTACATTAAGTATTTAACTCTATATGCTCACATGCTATCAAGTATAATACTTTACAAATACTGTTATCTAAACTATAGTGGTTACTTGTAAAGGGGTACTCATCAACTTGTCATGTGTGCCTTTGAATATTATCAACTTGATTAATCAAACCCAGAGCCTTTTCCTCAAGAATGAGTGTGCTTGCTTTTCTTGCAAGTCTCCTTCACTCAAGATGACGAGGGATTTCTTCAACCTGTCTTCTGTACTAAGACAATATGCTATCTTGATAGAAGGTTGATTTAGAGGATAAACTCTATGATCTCAACTTTTAATCCATCTAATACCTTGACTAAGATTTTGATCAAAGTTTAGAATGATGGTCATAGCTACAACATGTAACACTAATCAAAATAATGTCATAACAAATAGATGCATATCAGAATAATCACACCCGAGTTGCATTATTCCTTTGAATGTGTTGGATCTTGAGATCCTTCTATATATATGGCAAGAGATCCCTTCTCTTGCAAATACCCTTTAAATATTAACCATTTAAACATGTGTGAGTACATATCTCTGACGACACTTGTAGGTAGAGGCACCATCTGGTAGAAATGGTAATGATCACCAACTCTTAAGAATTTCAAGGGTGACTGCAACTGGTACTATGACTTCAACTGCAACTGCAATTGATATTGTAACTGCAACTACAACTTAGAGTTTTATGAGGAAAACCTAATTTTTCAAACTTCAAATTTTGAAATTCGGATCCAGGGGATAGATGTGCTGAATTGAGCCAAGTAAGTTGGTGCAGTCAGATTTATGAAAATCCAACTTTTATCCCTTCAAACTTGATCAACAAATTTTTGGACTGGTGCTTCTGGTTTTCTAGTACCTCTGGTACTCTGGTACTTCTGGTACTTTGATTTTCTGGTACTTTTGGTACTTTGTGAAACTAGGTTTTCACTTTCTGGGAGATCTAGCCACTGAAAAGTTGCACTGAGGATGCCAAAGTGATCCTTGAGGAAGGACACACTTTTCTAGATGCTTTTGGGGATGAAATACTTCATCAACAAAAATACCTAATTTGCATGTATGACAATAGTGACATTTTTCACTTTCTCTTGTGAAAGATGCTCTCTTCACCCTAGCTCTAAAACCATGTTAAGGTTTAAGATATTATTAGAGTTCTTTGCATTTCACTAGATAACAATAACATAAGATAGGATCACTAAGAAATACACAATCACAAGAGACACATCATTTATCCTGGGAAACCCTCATGGGGGAGAAAATCCAATAAAACTTCCTTATTATAGATAACCAATACAATGCCAAGAGATAACTCAAACAAATACAAAAATTCCTCTCCCAAGAATGCACCTCTCTCTCTCTCTCTCTTCTCCAACTGCATCTTCGAAACTTGCTTCACAATGAACAAGTGATTATGTGTCTAAATGAGGCATTAGCCTCCTTATTTATACAACTCTGGAACGTGTGGATGGAGGTGTCTCTTCACTGGCAAGGCCAACTTCTTCTTCTAGGTGTTTTTAATATATTCTGGGGCCCCTTTAATATATTCTGGGACCGACTTCTTATTCTGCCTATTACAATTATGTTTTGACCAATCTGCAAAAGGGGATTTGGTCTTTTACAATAGCCGACATGATCAATCTGCAATAGGGGATTGATCTAATGAATAATGCAACAATAACAATTAGAATACACTTTGTAGTTACATTATTTCAACAAACAACTCCATAAACCTTTTAGTGTATGCATCCATGGTAAGTTGTCCCAACTTAAGCTCACAAAATTCCCTTATTTTGTCATCATAATACTTCTCAGATAGGTAATCTTTACAGAATTATTTATCAAATAGTTTCCAAATTATATTTCTCTCCTTATATCATTTAATTTCCTTGAGATATTCCCACTATATCGAAGCTCCTCCATTCAGATTGAATACTACAATCATTGCCTTCGTATTCTCAGAATAATTATGTACTCGAAAGTACTTCTTTAAAACAAATATCCATGCCTCAACCTCTTCTCCTTTATTTATCTCTCCATAAAAAATAGGCGGCTTATCCTTCTTAAATTTTTCAGTTAGGGAGTTATGAGAATTCTTCCTCTTTCTCTTCTTAAGAATGCTAAATTTTGTGCCACTACTAGACTATTATCCCAAAGTAGTCTTCCGACTATATGACTCTGTGGAAACACTTCCACTTGGTTTCCTTTCTTGGCATCCCGATGCTTCTTTCTGGAATGACTCCTTCCCACATTAGTGTGAGTCATTTCATGCTTCTAGGCATTCAAAGGGGTTTTCGACCTCTCTGACTGTTGTAGTTCTGCATTACTAGGGCCTTGCTGCAAATGTTTCTGAATTTCAGAGATGATCTATGGAAAGCTACATTCAATTCTACATATTCAGCCCAAGCTCTTATAAGCCTCTCATTATCTGCCTTCAAATTTTCAAAAGTTTCCATCAAATATGAAGGGGTTTCTCTATCCCTCCGAACACTAGATTCTCCATCTCTGAGATGCGAATTGTCATCCATATTATGTTGAACCATTCACCATTATGACCTTCCATCATGTCCTGCGTGTTGAAACAACAATTATCATTAGAATTTTATGTCAACTCTCAAAACAAGCATTTCGAGCAATAAATAAAATCCCTTTCAAACAATTTGAAGCGGTCTTGGTGACCCATTCAAACATAGAGTTTGAACATTCAACTCTGATACCACTTTGTAACACACCCAACCCCCTAAGTAGCATTTTAGGGAGTGGGGAATTAATATTTATTCTTGATTTATCTATCTCTATACCTCTCCTCGAGGGAACCATCATTTTTGGCTCATCAAGAGATTTGTAATGACTGTAATCATGATTAATTCCTGTCTCAGGACCAAAAGTTATGGTCTTCTGAATTTCCCTGGGCTCTCATGGTCAAAATCAACCTCACTGCAACGTGAAATCCACAAGGAAATTCGTCACTTGTGCACTCTACCATGACAACATTGTGGCATCGATGTGGCACTTGTCTCATCTCATCATAGTGGAGCTTTTGTACACATAGGCCTATCGTTTTCACCAAATTTCACTTCGGCGAAGAGCCACTACACATTCAACTTTTATGACGATGAGACATTGATCAAACCATTTTCTAGATCCAATGATCCTCAGACCCCTTATCCTACGGTCCTAGGTGAGTCAAAGATTTAACTTAACTGCAAGTTAATGATTATCTCTTCCTTCACCCCGGTGGTTTAACGATCGAGATTAAACCTTCACCCTGTGCTGATCAACGATCCAGATTTCCTATTCTTTTTGCCGACGTCAGTACTCCTAACCTACAATCTACATGTTTAACTCCTAAACCCCGGTGATAGTGCATAGAAATCAATGATCCATATCTCTTCATCGTATCTCCAAAGAGATTGAAGGTTGTCAATGGTATCAACCTATTTCATCGTCGATGCTCTATAGACAACATTGAACTCACCATCCCCATTCTTCCGACGACGATGCCTTGGGAATCAACAATTTAGAACCACTGGCTCATAGCTTTGACGACCACCACTAAAACAAAGGTTCAAAGAACCTCCTCTCCCAATGGGACACACATTAGTCCCATTAGCCAATATTCTAGCAACACCTGTTACCACTTTTATACATGGATTGTTGAGTAGTTAACCCACATCATCGTGACATCCTCACCCTATTTCAAAGCCTAAGTGTGATCTTCCATTGATCGACGATGGAGGATATGCTTATTTTAATCACAAATCGACGGTTCTTGTCAATCCTTATGCCACTACATCATCGACACTTCGTTGCTAAAACTTTCCCTTCCCACTTTAAATCACCAATGATGACACACATAACATTGATGACATATATCTCCCCTTGTCATATTGACCATATCGACGACTGTCGTTCTATTTTCGATCTTCATCGTCGTCGTCGAAATTTTGCAAGTTTTGGTTCTCGATCATTTTGGACGATAGAACTTTGTCGACGAAGGGATGAGATTCACTCATCCCACACCATCGATGGTCATAATTTCCTCCCACTCATCTCACTATTCCTTAATTAGTTAGCCCATGGGTTGGGACATAGTCGCTTTTCTGATTTCTACCGGGCTCTATCCTGGGATTCTAAGGTCTACTAGTATTCTTTTCCCATAGATGGTCTCTTATCCTCATGAACACGTAAGGCCTTATAGATATTACAATCTCTCTTCAACAAATTGGAGCTTCTCTCAAGGTTCAGGGTCCTCCCTTCCTCACAAAGGATTTCCTGAGTTACAGGTCATTCTATCATTGGATAAGTGATTTTTTTCCCATGTCCTACACAGTTTCATCTAACAACTCAGGGTATTCGAGGACACAACAAACTATACTCATTTAGTTTCACAATTGACACATAATTTAAATTCCATAGTAACATAATCAAATTCTCATAGATTCTATAAAATCATTTGTAAGCATTTGCATTTACCAGAGTATCAAATATTTACATGCACATATCATTCATAATCAATTTTTGACAAGTTAAGTTAAACACTTATCTGATAAGGAAATTTTCCAACACCCACTGATTGAGAAAGGACACATTTCCTCCCAACCTAAGGCATTACTATAGAGTTCCTTCCTACAGTACACCACCCTTGTTCCAATCCATGATACCACCAAAAAAAATTGAATCAGCTAGGTTCCAAGCTCGTGATGATCTAGGAAGGTTACTTTCCTTCCCCCTCCACCACAGTAGAAGTTTCCCACCTCTCACTGAGCTGAGGGTATCTATAGGTTTATCAAGTGGTTTATCAATTGGATTTCCTTTGCACAAGTGAGTCCCTTCTCTGCTAAAAAATCCCTCAATGACCTCCCCTTACCAGTGCCTATTTCTGTCTAGTAAACACCGATATGTAGCCCACTATTGCTCTAGTTCGATATCCAGGTCTCCTCTATGAAAGGCGATCATCAACAACTTAAGTAAGCTTCCTATTTTCTTCAAGGAGATCTATTTTCCTCCTTTCTCTCTTCAATCAGTATCCATGAATGTATTCATGAGATGAGTTTTTAGACCATTCATTATTTTCACTCATTGGTCCCTCTTGTGCCCCAATTGATCTATTGTTTGAATATTTGTGTCTCTCATATGATATTGTGTGCACCCTTGTGTGCACTATGTTCTTCCTTCCTATCCCTTTGGGAACAACGTAGCTTCTTGCAGATGCCACCTACAATCTGTGATTCTTATTTCTGAAGAAGCAAATCAACAATGTCCTGTTGTCGAGTCATTTTAATAGCTCCTTTCCTTCTTCAAAGTTCATCTACCAATATTCATTAATTGTTCCAACTACCTCTGCAACTCCTTTTATTGGTCATG
>JZKD02S1731322.1:3736-28043 GCA_000966675.3 Picea glauca
AAATCACAGCCATTTATTTTGTGTGACTACTAAGAATATTCCAGCCATATTTAATCATGTCCATAGAAAACTTATTAAGCACTAAACCCCTATTAAATCTACCCATTGTCAATAGTTGTACGCCTTTCGGCGTAAATATGGTATTCTTTCATTGAATTATTATTTTGTAAAATTGTAAGTAACTTGTAATCTTTTGTAAAGAAACACCCTTGAACATAGTTGACCCCCTTGCCCAATTTCTAGGCACTAGTCTTAGTTGACCTAGGGAAAAGGCTTGTTTTTCATGTTAACCCTTGCATCTTGCATGGTTGCCTTAGCATCTTAAGATTAGAATCCCCTCTAACCTTAACAAATTAAAATTAACTCCTAGAACCTAACTCTAACACATCTAGTAACTAAGGTCTACCCCCTTTGGCTTCCCTAGGAGTGAGCCTAGATGGAAGAGGTTTCGGTCAAAGTGACAGCGTGGGCTGTGAACCTAGGCATTGTGCCTCCAAGGACACACTAAGTGAGCCGGACTTAGCTCACGTTTCCAAGTGTGTATAAGGACGGCAACAAGACACTAGAAAAAGTAATCACCGAAAAGAAACCAGAAGTCGGCCACTTGAGGATATTTGGATGCCTAGTGTACATACATGTTCCCAAGGAAAAGAGAACGAAGCTAGAGCCTTCAGGAAAGAAGGGCACCTTTGTTGGATACAGTGAGACTTCAAAGGCTTATAGAATATACATCCCCGAACAGAGAAAGATTGATATTAGCAAGGATGTCACCTTTGATGAAGAAGTAGCCTTCAGGAAATCTAGAGAGTCTCACATGGATGAGGACAGAGAGGAGCAAGAGGCTCCAAAGGATGCAGTGATGATTGACTCTACTTCAAAAGAACATATCCCAGCAGATCAGAATGAGATAGTAGAGCCAAAGATATCGGTAGATCCACCCAAAGAGGTTACAGTGACCAAGAAGAGACCAGCATAGCTCCGAAACACTTTGCATTTACCAGAAAAACATGCAGCTCCTAGTGGCTCCTTCAGAGAGAGCAAGAGACCACGCAAGTTTTCCATCTATGTGGCGTTGATGAGTAAGATCATTGATTCAGAACCTTCCACTTATGAGGAAGCTGCAAAGAAGCAAGTGTGAAAGGATGCTATGATGGAAGAGTACGAATCCATCATGAAGAATGATGTGTGGGAAGTGGTTCCAAGACCAAAAGAAAAGTCAGTAGTGTCTTCCAAGTGGATCTACAAGATCAAGCATGCTACAGATGGCAGCATAGAGAAGTACAAAGCTAGATTTGTGGCTAGAGGATTCTCCCAGAAAGAGGGAGAAGATTATGACAAGACATTTGCTCCAATATCCAGGTACACTTCTATTAGATCTATTATTTATATTGCTTCTATTATGGGCTGGAAATTACACCAGATGGATGTAAAGACTGCTTTCTTGAATGGTGTAATTGAAGAAGAAGTGTACATAGAGTAGCCACAAGGCTTTGTAATCTATGGGAAGGAGTCCCATGTTTGTAAATTGAAGAGATATTTGTACGGGCTTAAGCAGGCACCCAGGGCATGGTATGCCGAAATAGACAGTTATTTGATGAGCTTGGGGTTTACCAAGATCGATGCAGATCCCAACCTTTACTACAAGGTTGAAGATGGTTGCCCTTTGATATTGGTACTATATGTGGATGATCTGTTTCTTACAAGGGATGAGAAGCTCATAGACGGGTGCAAGAAGGAGCTCACTTTAGAGTTTGAAATGAAGCATCCAGGGTTGATGCACTATTTCTTAGAATTAGAGGTGTGGCAGAGACCAGATGAGATCTTCCTTAGCCAAGGAAAGTATACAGTTGAGATCCTGCAGAGATTCGGGATGACGGACTGCAAGTCCATGACCACACCTATGGTTACGAATCTGAAGCTCTTGAGTGATTCTTCTTCAGATTTGGTTGATCCCATGATGTACAGACAGTTGATCGGATCCTTGATGTAACCAGTTAACACCAGGTTGGATATATGCTTTGTAGTGATCACATTGAGTCAGTACATGGTTGAGCCTAGACATGTATATTTGGTAGTAGCAAAGCATGTATTGAGGTACCTGCATGGTATAATTGGATATGGACTCAAATATGTCTTGGACAGTGAAGTAAAACTGCAAGGTTATACAGACTCTGACTGGGCAGGGAGTGCAGTGGATAGGAAAAGCACATCAGGATGTTGCTTCAATTTAGGATCAGGTATGATCTCATGGTTCAGCAGAAAACAGTCATCAGTGACACTCAGTACAGCAAAGGCAAAATATATAGCAGTCGGTGTTGCAAGTCATGAAGCAGTGTGGCTTCGAAAGTTGCTTGCAGGGTTATTTGATCTAGAGTTGGAGCCAACTTTGTTATACTGTGATAATCAAAGTTGTGTGAAGCTTTCAGAGAATCCAATCTTGCACGACAAGTCAAAGCATATAGAGATCAAATACCATTTCATCCAAGACATGGTGCAGAAAGGAGCAGTAGAACTCCGGTACATATCCACAGATGAGAAAATAGCAAACATTCTCACCAAGCCTCTATCTAAAGTGAAGTATGAGTACTTCAGAGACAAGCTTGGCGTGATGCAAAATGTCCACCCTCGTTGAGAGGGAGTTGTGGTGTTTCTCCTACAGCGGGAAGATACTCTCCCTCTAGCCAGGGATTTCCCAGATCAGTCATGTGAAGTGACTGAGGGAGTAATGAGTAGTCTGGTACAAATCTTGCCTAAGCCATGTGAAGTGACTGAGGGAGTAATGAGTAGTCTGGTACAAGTCTTGCCTAAGCCATGTGAAGTGGCTAGGTGTGATTAGGACTTGTAGCGTGGTCTTGCTTACACCATGCGAAGTGGCTAGGTGTGATTGGGACCGTGGCGTAGCCTTGCTTAAGCCATGTGAAGTGGCAAGGTGTGAATGAGGCTATGGTGGTAGTCTTGCCCATACCATGTGAAGTGGATGGGTGTGATTGGGACTACTAGGAGAGGAGAAATATCATAGATACTTGCAACGTAGTCTTGAGACTATGTTGGTAGTCTTGCCCATGCCATGTGAAGTGGATGGGTGTGATTGGGACTACTAGAGGAGAACATCATGGAAAAATACCTCCCTCGCTAAGAGAGAGTGTTGATGTTTTGTAGCAGCGGAAGGTATTCCCTCTTGGACAACTTTTCTTAGAGAGGAAGATTCCAAGAAGTCAAAGGAAGACCATTGAACAGTTGAAGAATACCCCAGAAGAGAAGTCGGCCCCACAAAAAAATAATAAAGTGAAAATAGAATTTCCAGGAAGAGAAGTTGGCCCCAGTAAAGTGACTTGAAGACTATAAATAAAGGGAGATGCCTTGCCATTTGATACACACTCACACAGCTCTCTCACTCAAGAAAAGAAGGTGCAAGTCTGAGGCAAGGAAGAAGACGCAGCTACTGCAGTTTCTAGTGTTTCTATCTTGGGAAGTTTGCTGGAAGAGGCCGAGTACTCTAGCACTCTCGCTAGGGTTGCCACGCATCATATTTCAGGGTTTTGCTCAGTTGTCTACCCTCACTAGGGTTTGACAAGAAGAAGAGATAAGTACTTGTTATCAGGGTTTCTTCATTGCTGGTTTTTCTATTGTGAATAGAGCTTGTTCATGGTTGTATTGTGTTCAGAAATATTCTCTCTAAGGAAAGTTGGCTGGGTTTTTCCCCGAGTTTGGGGTTTTCCCAAGATAAATCTTTGTGTCTTCTTGTGCTTGTCTATCTGCTTCTAGATCCTGCTTATATTTTCAATATATGATTGTTGAATGTTAAAAGAAGATCAAAGTGCTCTGGTAAATCTATTGCTACTGAAAATTTAAGAAAATCTAACAGGGTAAGCTTCAGAAACAGGGAGCAGCCTCTATCGGAAAGGTTCCTGCAACATAAATTCTATGTATTTATTGCCAAACAAGTCACAGTTATCTATGGAACAAAAAATTTCTGACTAGGACATACATCATCAAGGAGGTTGCCTTTCCATGGATCACTTTTTCAGCCAAGAATTATCATCTTCTTCATTCTTAAGTCTTTGTATCAGGAGGTCTTAAAATAAGAAAAGTAGATGTCAGCTTTGAGGCTTGTTATATCTTTGTCATGAAATAAAAAGACAAAGTTTCAAAGATTCAATGTTGAAAATTAGTAATTCATTCTCTCAGATCTTCATCAAATGAGCATTATAATATTCACTACAATATGAAGATGCATAAGAATGAGATAGAATCGTGACTGGTCATACCAAGTTGTTCTGCAATCTCATTCCAGTCAAGCAAAATTTCCTCCCTGTAAGAGCTCCTAAGATAATAAAGGAATGATGCAACTAAACCAGGTTGTCTTTCCACTCTCCTGCATAGAACTGGATATTCCTTTCCTTCACGAATGCGCTGGTAATAGAACCTGCATGACAACAATAATGACATGAAATGATCACTTTAGAAATCACTGTGTATGAGTAGACATTGAGGTAGGCACTGCAAAATCCAAGAACATTGTAAAGCATTTGAAGTAGATACTTCGGAAATCACACAGATCTTCAATGGACACTGCATGATTTCTGTAGATGGTTGTAAGCTAGAAGTGGGCAATGCAAATGTTAAAGTACAGACATATATACTGAAGTAGACAATGTTAAATTGGTGTAGCTCGAGTGGTTGTGAGAAAAATTCTTACCCTCCCCATCTAGGTTCAAATCCCATTTGTAACATGTTTGTTCTTAGTGAACCGATTGTTGATGAGCTATATATGATCTATTCATGAGTTGTTGACATGGCCTTGTGCCCTGAAGAATCTAGGGTTTACCCTGGGTACCATCCTTTGAATGAGGGGAAATGCCCGGGCGGTTTCCCCGGGATATATTACCTGGCAAAAAAAACACTCAAGTAGACAATGCCAAGATTGTGACAAAGGACCAAAGCTTTGAAAAGGGTGCTAAGAGAATCATGATATAGCTACACATATTGAAATGAGAACTAGAAAACTAACACTATTATGTGAAATATTGAAGTGGACACATAACAGGGCTTCAGTTAACGTAGCAGGAGTTGACTATAATTTAAAAAGAGTTTAACAGGTCCAGGTATGAGTGGATAACAATGACTAACAGGAAATAGTTGCAGATTCAACAAGAAAAAGAATTTTTAATTAAAAGACATTATATCTCAAACTTCTGGTGTTCAACCAGTTGACATGATTAATAGGGTTAATTCCGACAATGTGAAGTAAAATGCTCATAAAAACTGACTTCAGACCACGAAAATATAGGCTCACCAGGACCATATGATTTGGTGAGAGAAGAAATCATATAGATAATGAACTTTACCATACTTTGTGATTTATACCCCACTCGTGGAAAAATTACTCATGAGGTAGAATTGAGCAATAGTGGAATATACAGGATACGACATTTAAGTCGGTGTTGCATCAATCAGAGTATAAGATTCAATCTTTAAATTGGAACAACAAAATTTAGCTAAATTCTCGTTTTCTTATTGAGAGCCCTGCATAAATTAGGGTATACTATTACATCTTCAATGAGGCAGTACATGCTAGTTCAAAATTCTGAATGAACATTGCATAAATCATGGGCTGGGGTTAAATCTTGAAGAGGGCAATACACAAATAACGTGCTAAAAGATTGTTGAGCGGGATCGCAAAATCCAGCGCACTATTAGCAACATCAAATGGTTGAAATGTTCCAATGGGCATTGGATAAATCAAGGCTATGGGTTAAGGTTATCAAAGAGGAACTGCATATATAAGCATAAAACAGGGTTTTGGGTTGTGCACCCACCAAACACCAACGAGTACTCGGAGGCTATTCAGAAAACCCCTAGTTTTAGGCTATTTGGAAAATCCCCAGGTTACAAGGGCTGGCAGGACAATGCCTGCGGGGTCTTCCCAACTGTTTTGTATCCTCCATGGTGCACTAGAATGTGGGCACCTAACAACTGTAGACCTTGCATTTGAGCTCTAAGTTTCATCAGCACGAAATCAAAGTATATTCTTAAAATATCTTAATAAGTATTGCATAATTCAGGGTTTTGGGTTAAATCATCAAGTGGTCACTGAATAATGATACATGATCAAGGATTCCTGATAGGAATTGCATAAATCAGGTTTTCATCGACCCTTGAGTGAACACTAAGTAATAGTACATGCTTGAAATTTATCGGTGATCATTGCATAAATCAGGTTTTGGTGTTCAAAGTTTAACAGGACAGCTGCAGAAAAGTTTTTGACAAGCATTAGACAATTCAGGACTTTGGGTTGAAACATGAAGTGATCCATGGAAAAATAATACTACGAGCTTGAATTTGCTATGCATGTGAGCTAGATTTTGGTTAAATCATGAAGTGGACACTTCATAAATATCAAAACATACTGAAAAGTTCTAGATGGGCATTGCACAAATCAGTTTTCGGCAAACTCATGAAAAGGCCAGTGCAAAACACTGCAGCTCGAAATAGATATTTGACAAAGCACAGTTTTAAGATATATAAGAAGTGAGCACTGCATATATATTGCATAGTTCGAGGTTTCAGATTAAACCTTGAAGTGGGCACTGCATAAATATCAAACACGAATACATGATCAACAGTCCATAAT
This sequence comes from Picea glauca, assembly GCA_000966675.3. Lineage (NCBI taxonomy): Eukaryota > Viridiplantae > Streptophyta > Pinopsida > Pinales > Pinaceae > Picea > Picea glauca. The sequence goes on from JZKD02S1731322.1 coordinate 10,371, forward strand.
AGGCATTAATCAGGATTTTGAGTTGTGCCATGAGGTGGGCACCAGTGCACCATAAACATAACAATACTAGATGAAACTTGAAAGTTCTGAACAGATATTGCATGATGTAGCTTATTGGGTTAAACCGTCAAGTGGGCACTACATCTACATTTATAAAATAACATGCTGCAAAGTCCTCAATGGCCATTGAATAAATCAGGCTTTTGGGCTAAATCCTTAAGTGGGCAATCCATATTTGAAGAGCAATACATGCTAATTTATCATGGGCATTAACATCACAATACAAGTAAAACACAACCCACCAGAGACCCCAACGCTCTGGGGGAGTCGAGACCTCCAGAAGCATTCTGGACTGCATCTCGGCCTGCAATTGCTGTTGTAGTTGTATGGTGTCTGCCATGAAAGCTTCAGTGTAACTATTTTCGTCTTGAAGATGGCGAGTGAGAGCAGGGTCTTGGAGGTTGGACATCCATTGATAAGGATCGTCCCATGTCCTCCCATGTGCAGAGATGGCAACTGGAATCTTCCTGGCCACTGGAGCTTTGAGGACATTTGAATCCTGGTGAACAGATGGTGTTGATTTTTTCTTGCATGAAGGCAATGGAAATGGACAGGATGAGGTCGAGAAGAAAGAATCTCGAGTGTGGTGGATCAGACGCCTTTGAAATTTGCTAATTCTCGTTTGCATTGTTTCGTTTTGGCTTCATCATATTCAGGAATCAGTTTGAGTTATTGCGGTGGTCTTGCGTCGCTGTGGGTTTAAATTTCGTTTACTTTGGACATTTTCTTTCCGAACCCACTTATCTGGAACCAAGCTGAGTGGTATTTCAAAACATGAGATTGATCATCACAAGATGAAAAAAAATTATAACCGAAAACTCCGATATCATATGTGGGTTTTAAAGTGTTTTTACGAGATGAATATTTCTAGGAAATAGTGGAAATTAATAGTGTTGTGGTAAACTTCAAATATTTCTAGTAAATGAAATTTTGATAAGAAATATCAATATGTAATATAAATTTATTTATTTTAAAATAATTAATTTATATAGGTTTTTAATTCGTTTATCATATAAATACTTTTGTGAAAAATGTGAAAAAAAAATTATTTATTATAAATATTTGAATTTTAATAAATAATATTAATACTTATATTTATAATTTTCAAAGTTAAGTTTCTAAAACCAAATCATATTTTCGAATATGAATAATAATGTTATGTTTTTATCGAAGCTATTAAGATTTGTATTAAAGAGTGTTGATTTGTACACTTTACTAATACAAACTTAAAGAATTTTTTTAAAATATGAATAATAATGTTTTGTTTTGTTTTTATTGAAGCTATTAAGATTTGTATTAAAGAGTGTTGATTTTGGTCACTTTATAACATAGTAATACAAACTTAAAGAATTTTTTTATAAATTAATCTCTTAGAAACTATTTAAAATTCAAAATTACTATCTAAAGATTGAATTTTTCAAAAGTATAATAAGGAGACTTACTAGTATAAATCATATAGAACGAGTCTAGAATCAATATTGATTTACAATACATAATTACCAATTTTGGATAGCTTTTCCCCCCTTAAGCAGGGAATTTAAGGTTAACTCATGTCTCAAGAAAATATTTGATTCTACCTCGTTTTCTCTATGTTCTCACAAAGATTTCCTTCCCCTTGTGAGAGGAGGAGAGGGATGAGGGCCTCTCCTCAAAGCATTGGTGAAGGATAGTGATTCAAATGTCTTGGACAAACATGTATGCTAAGTTGAGGGCTTAGTAGGGGGGGTTCCCCTGCTTCCTCCTCTTCTATCTCTACATCATCTTCATCCTCCTCTACTTTCTCAAATTCCTTCATTGCTTCCTCTCCTTCCTCCTCTTATTGCTCCTCTTCTATCCTTAATGGATCTGGGGTTGTTTCCTTACTTACCTCCATTGGAGTCTTTTCATATTCTTTAATTATTTCTTGAGTTGGATCCTCTTTTGTGGTCTTTGATGCAATGTTCTTTGGATCCATTGGGGCTTTGAATGTACCTTTATGCCCCAATGGGATCATAGATGGTTTTTCCTTCTGCACCAACCTTGTTCACTTCCTCTAAAACTTTGAATCTATTATTGTTCATTATAATATGTTGAATCCTAAAACAAATAACACAACAAGCAAATATACCCCAAGAATAATAGGAACATTCAATAGAGAGCATAAATATAATATTTATAGCACCAAGAAATCTTTGTTCACTTGCCTCTTCAAGGGGGCAGCCTCCAAAATGAGCATATCTCTCTTACAATAATACTCAAGACAAGTTTTCTCATACCTCCTACTCTTATTTATACTAATTCTATCTTCTAAAGAACATTCTAGAGGAAGATATTTCTAGAAGCGGAAGCTTCTATTAGGTCTTGATCCTGCATTGACTTGTTCACATTTATTCAATAGACCTTATTAACTAGTGTCGACCTTTATTACATGGAAAATATATCATGCTAACTAATGACCAACTAAGAGGGGTTAGGGTTGGATCCTAACATGCCCTCCCCCTTCAGAAGCAGTCTTGTCCTCAAGGCTGAAGATGTAGAAATTGTTGTAGTATGGCAGTTGGTTCCCAAGTTGCATCCTCTAGAGACGTTTCCTTCCACTTGATCAACACTTCTTTGATAGTGTGGCCATGCAAGTGACGCTCGTGCACGTTGAGGATGGATTCTGTTGCAGCCAAATGGAGTCTTCTTCATCTAATCCAGGAATGATGGTTTGAACCCTGCAATTCTGGCCCACCACTTTATTCAAGTAAGAAACATCGAACACCGGATGTATTTTGGAGGCAGCTGGAAGTGCTAGTTTGTAGACAACTAGACCAATAGTTTGATAATCTGATAGGGGCCATAAAATTTGGGTGCCAACTTGTGGTGGCCGTGGGATTTGAGCGATGTTTGGTTGTAAGGTTGGAGTCTAAGAAACACTTGATCACCTTCTTGGAAAACCCGTTCAGAACGTTGTTGGTCAGTCTGTTGCTTCATATAATTTTGTGCCATGTGGAGGTTATCCTTCATAGTCACGAGGGTAGCTGCTCTACCTTGCAGCAACTTATCAATAGCCTGTACCTTTGATGTGCATGGAAGATAGGGAGTTAATGTAGGTGGTTGTTGGTCATACACTATTTCATTTGGTTTCATTTTGGTTCTTGTATGATAGGAAGTGTTGTACCACCATTCTACCAAGGGTAACCATTGCACCCACTAATGTTATTTGTTCGAAGCAAAACAACGCAAGTAGGTTTCTAAAAATTTATTGACAACTTCTATTTGGCCATCCATCTGGGGTAGTATGGTGTGCTCATGTTCAATTGTGTGCCCTGTAATTTAAACAATTCTTACCAAAATGTGTTGGTGAAGGTCAGGTCACGATCAGACACAATGGGTGTTGGCATGCCATGAAGTTTGAAAATTTGATCAATGAAAACTTACAACTCTCCACTAAAATTCTGCCAACAAGATGTCACTAAACACTGTCAATGGCTATCCAAAAAATCTCTGCAAAAGTTGTCTAGGACTTTCCACTAAATGTTGTCCAAAAATCAGCCACCAAGCTCTGATACCATGAAGATTTTCTCAGGTTCGAACAGGTTTCCATCTAGATCTGTCTTTGACCTCAAGATGGCTCTAAGTTTCTGCTTCCACACACTTGTTTGTTGTTGTTTTAAATCAGTAAACAGACCAGGAACTTCATTGTTGTTTTGTTACGGTTACATAGGCTTTTAGGTGCTCTAGCATGTAGTTTTAGTCACCAACAGGTTAGCACATGCATACCATAAAATATGTAACACACCTCTAGATGTTTACTGCTGAAATAATGTTGTTCTAAACTCTAACATACATGAAAATGAACACAGGTATTTTTGGTCAACATGACCCTAGATAAAACTTCCCCGGGGAAAACCATTTTGGAATATAAGTCTATATATGTGTAGAAAAGAAGGTGGAATACAACAAGTACATGAAACAAATGAACCTGATACAATAACAGCTTCTCTCAAGATGCAACACAAGTCCAAGAATGAAAGATGCACTCAAGCATGGTGTGCCCTCCTCAAATGTTGTCTAACCCACTGATTTGAAGCACCCTTACTCCCTGAAGCTTTGGTGAAGAAACCCTTGCACACAAACAAGTTGTTGTGTGCTACCTCTCCACTGAATCTGACCTCAAAGCAATCTGACCACTGAAACACCTCCATCTTATAGATGCACCCTCCTCCAAGCAAGAAACACTACCACAAATAAAAGAGGGCCTAAGCTTCCATGAGTCCTCCATGAAAGGAGGCACCCAAGCTTCCCTCAACCATAGCCGCCATACTCACCTCAATGCTCTCTCTCAAACTCTCCAAGTGAACATAAGTGTGAATGAGCCTCACTTTGCCCTATGCGCCCCTCTTGAACCTCCATAAGGAAACCTAAAAGATGGATGGATGAGATCATCCCATCTCATCTCTAATCAAAGGTTGAGATCATCCCATAACAATCTCACTCACAAACCCACTTTGGGTTAAGTTCCCTAAGTTCACTTTATGTCTCCTAATTCACCCACAAAGTGAATTAATAGTCATTTTAGGCAAAAATGACCAAATTTCACTTTTGACTTAAATCTCCCAAGTCAAAGTGAAATTAGACATAAAGTACAAGGTACATAGTACATAGTATTTCCCACTTATGTTTAGAGGCTCACAAACACAAGGGGGCCACTTCCCAAGGTACACAAATCTCAATAGGGCGGGTCAGGTCCACGGAAAAAATAGGCTTAAAAATTATATGAACCATGGAAATCAGGACAAAGAGAGAAATCCAATGGGAGAGGTCCCAAATGAGGGTGTTGGGAAGGGGAGTCGGGTCCATGGAAAAAATAGGCTAAAAAACGACAGGTACCACTATAATCAAGACAAAGAGAGGAATCCAATGTTAGAGGTCCCAAATAAGGGTGTCGGTGGGACCACTATACTCTCTTTTTTCTTGTAGAGTTATACTCTAATCTAAATAATACTAGAGTGTCAAAATTCCCAAATTTTTAACATGAAAAAATGTGTAGTAATTTCGCAGCCTGAAAGCAGGAGGCAAGGTTGCACGATAATAGAGCTTGATTATTCCTGTTATGTTTCTTTCCCAAGGGGAAGGGTTTTCAAGGTTCCTACAAACAAGGGTTTTCCATGTTCTATAGCTCTCTAATATACGTGTGGGGTCAAATAATAGTACTAGGGCCAATATCTCAGGGCACCAACTACGGAGGCTCGACCGTACCCTTAGTCGTACTACCCAATTACCCAAGTACTAGTAGAGAGTATCTTCTCGAGTGTTGTTCTCGGTGGCACTATAGCAGTCAAGCAGTCGATCAGTTGATCTAGGGCTAGTTTCAGGATATCCTCGAGGTCTTCTGATACCCCATAGGTACGAGGAAGAGAAAATCCATGTATATGTGTTGTCTGATGCACTACCACTCGAAGGGGTACCAACAGGGGTTAGAAGGGTGTCCAACAATGTGAACTTAAAAACCTCTTATATTTCTTGCATGTATGCTTCCCCGACTGTGGATTTATGCACTAAATGACAAAACTATGTAGTTTGAAGACGTCAGAACACATCTCTAGCCTACAAATTTCTAAAAAAAAATGGGTGTGTGCTCGCCCTAGAAAGAGCTTTGATACCACTTGTAATATTCTTAATCATGTAATAGATAACAAAACAACCAAATATACCCCAAGAATAACAGGAACATTCAATAGAGAGCATAAATATAATATTGATAGCACCAAGAAAGCTTTTCACGTGCCTCTTCGAGGGGGAACCCTCCAAAATGACCAGAGCTCTCTTACAATAATACTCAAGACAAGTTTTCTCATACCTCCTACTCTTATTTATGTTAATTCTATATTCTAAAGAACATTCTAGAGGAAGATTGTTCTAGAAGCGAAATCTTCTATTAGGTCTTCTTACATTGACTTGTTCACATTTATTTAATAGGCCTTATTAACTAATGTTGACCTTTATTACATGGAAAATATATCATGATAACTAATGACCAACTAAGAGGGATTAGGGTCGGATCCTAACATTCATAATCGATGGATTTTTCAAGTACCTTTGGTTGTTGTAGGCCCTTGGGAACTGCTTTCTTCACTTATTAGTGATTGACTTGAAAGGATGTTGCTCCTAATTACTAGAGGGATTCATTTCTTGCTTTGGGGAAGTCTTGTTCTCTTTGATCTTTGGACAATTCTTGGGAAAATTTCCATATTCATGACAAGAATTGCATTTAAATGGAATTTGTTCTTAATCTAGGGCATGTTGATGACTCTATCTACCCAAATTAATTTGTATTTCCCCCAAGAGGCCCTTCTCTGGATCCACTTCCACACATGTTTTGGCATAGGAGTACAAGTTGTCTTTTGGTTCTACTCAGTCAATAAATCACCCCAACATGATCGCGGAGCAATAAAAAAAATAGGCTTAAAAATGATAGATACCATGGCAATCAAGACAAAGAGGGAAATCCAATGGGAGAGGTCCCAAATGAGGTTGTTGGGAAGGGGGGTTGGGTCCACGGAAAAAATAGGCTAAAAAATGGCGGGTACCGATGTAATCAAGACAAAGAGAGGAATCCAATGGTAGAGGTCCCAAATAAGGGTGTCGGTGGGACCACTATACTCTTTTTTTCTTGCAGAGTTATACTCTAATCTAAATAATACTGGAGTGTCAAAATTCCCAAAATTTTAACATGAAAAAATGTGTAGTAATTTCGTAGCTTGAAAGCAGAAGGCAAGGTTGCACGACAATAGAACTCGACTATTCCTTTTATGTTTCTTTCCCAAGGGGAAAGGGTTTTCAGGGTTCCTATAGACAAGGGTTTTCCATGTGCTATAGCTCTTTGATATACGTGCGGGGTCGAATAGTAGTACTCGGGCCAATATCTCAAGGCACCAACTATAGAGGCTCGATCGTACCCTTAGTCGTACTACCCAATTACCCGGGTACTAGTAGAGAGTATCTTCCTGAGTGTTGTTCTCGGTGGCCCTATAGTAGTCAAGCGGTCGATAAGTTGATCTAGGACTAGTTTCAGGATATCCTCGAGGTCTTCTAATACACCATAGGTATAAGGAAGAGAAAATCCCTGTATATGTATTGTCTGATGCGCTACCACTCAAAGGGATACCAATAGGGGTTACAAGGGTGTCCAACAATGTGAGCTTAAAAACCTCTTATATTTATTGCATGTATGCTTCCCCGACTGTGGATTTATGCGTTGAATGACAAATATATGTAGTTTAAAGACGTCGGAACACATCTCTAGCCTACAAATTTCTAAAAAAAAGTGGGTGTGTGTTGGCCCTGGAAAGAGTTTTGATACCACTTGTAATATGCTTAATCCTGTAATAGATAACAAAACAACCAAACACACCCCAAGAATAATAGGAACATTCAATAGAGAGCATAAATATAATATTGATAGCACCAAGAAAGATTTTCACTTGCCTCTTCGAGGGGGCAACCTCCAAAATGACCAGAGCTCTCTCACAATAATACTCAAGACAATTTTTCTCATACCTCATACTCTTATTTATATTAATTCTATCTTCTAAAGAACATTCTAGAGGAAGATCTTTCTAGAAGCGGAAGCTTCTATTAGGTCTTCTTACATTGACTTTTTCACATTTATTTAATAGGCGTTAGGTACCATGGTAATCGGGACAAAGAGAGGAATCCAATGGGAGAGGTCCCAAATGAGGGTGTTGGGAAGGGGGGTCGGGTCCACGGAAAAAGTAGGCTAAAAAATGATAGGTACCACTGTAATCAAGACAAAGAGAGGAATCCAATGGTAGAGGTCCCAACTAAGGGTGTCGGTGGGACCATTATACTCTTTTTTTTCTTGCAGAGTTATACTCTGATCTAAATAATACTAGAGTGTCAAAATTCCCAAATTCTTAACATGAAAAAATGTGTAGTAATTTCACAGCCTGAAAGCAGGAGGCAAGGTTGCATGACAATTAAGCTCGATTATTCATGTTTTGTTTCTTTCCCAAGGGGAAGGGTTTTCAGGGTTCCTATGGACAAGGGTTTTCCCTGTGCTATAACTCTTTGATATACATGTGGGGTTGAATAGTAGTACTCGAGCCAATATCTCAGGGCACCAACTAAAGAGGATCGACCATACCCTTAATCGTACTACCCGATTACCCAGGTACAAGAGAGTATCTTCTAAGTGTTGTTCTCGGTGGCACTATAGCAGTCAAGCGGTCAATCAGTTGATCTAGAGCTAATTTCATGATATCCTCGGGGTCTTCTCATACACCATAGGTACGAGGAAGAGAAAATCCTTGTATAGGTGTTGTCTAATGCACTACCACTCAAAGGGGTACCAACAAGGGTTACAAGGGTGTCCAATAATGTGAGCTTAAAAACCTCTTATATTTCTTGCATGTATGCTTCCCTGACTGTGGAGTTATGCGCTGAATGACAGATCTTTTTAGTTTAAAGACATTGGAACACATCTCTAGCCTACAAATTCCTAAAAAAAATGGGTGTGTTCTGGCTTGGGAAAGAGCTCTAATACCACTTGTAATATGCTTAATCTTATAACAGATAACATAACAAGCAAATATACCCCAAGAATAACAGGAACATTCAATAGAGAGCATAAATGTAATATTGATAACACCAAGAAAGCTTTTCACTTGCCTCTTTGAGGGGGAAACTTCCAAAATGACTAGAGCTCTCTTACAATAATACTCAAGACAAGTTTTCTCATACCTCATACTCTTATTTATACTAATTCTATCTTCTAAAGAACTTTCTAGAGGAAGATCTTTCGAGAAGCAGAAGCTTCTATTAGGTATTCTTACATTGACTTGTTCACATTTATTTAATAGGCCTTATTAACTAATGTTGACCTTTATTACATGGAAAATATATCATGTTAACTAATGAACAACTAAGATGGATTAGGGTTAGATCCTAACATTCATAATCGAAGGATTTTTCAAGTACCTTTGGTTGTTGTAGGCCCTTGGGAACTGCTTTCTTCGCTTATTAGTGATTGATTTGAAAGGATGTTGCTCCTAATTACTAGAGGGATTCATTTCTTGCTTTGGAGAAGTCTTGTTCTCCTTGATCTTTGCACAATTCTTGGCAAAAATTCCATATCCATGACAAGAATTGCATTTAAATGGAATTTGTTCTTAATCTGGGGCTTGTAGATGACTCTATCTACCCAAATTAATTTGCATTGCCTCCAAGAGGCCCTTCTCTAGATCCACTTCCACACATATTTTGGCATAGGAGTACAAGTTGTCTCTTGGTTCTACTCAGTCAATAAATCACCCCAACATGTTCTTGCTAGAAAAACATGATCTCATAGCAATAAAACAAATAGGCTTAAAAATGATAGGTACCATGCCAATCAGGACAAAGAGAGGAATCCAATGGGAGAGGTCCCAAATGAGGGTGTTGGGAAGGGGGGTCAGGTCCACGGAAAAAATAGGCTAAAAAATGACAAGTACCACTGCAATCAAGAGAAAGAGAGAAATCCAATGGTAGAGGTCCCAAATAAGGGTGTCGATGGCACCATTATGCTCTTTTTTCTTGCAGAGTTATACTTCGATTTAAATAATACTGGAGTGTCAAAATTCTCAAATTATTAACATGAAAAAATGTGTAGTAATTTCACAGCTTGAAAGCAAGAGGCAAGGTTGTACGACAATAGATATCAGTTATTCTTATTCTATTTCTTTTCCAAGGGGAAGGGTTTTCAGGGTTCCTACAGACAAGGGTTTTCCCTGTGCTATAACTCTCTGATATATGTGCGGGGTCGAATAGTAGTACTCGACCCATTATCTCAGGGAACCAACTAAGGAGGCTCGACCGTACCCTTAGTCATACTACCTAATTACCCAGGTACTAGAGAGTATCTTTCAAAGTGGTATTCTCAGTGGTACTATTGCAATCAAGCGGTCGATCGGTTGATCTAGGGCTAGTTTAAGAATATCCTCGAGGTATTCTGATACACCATAAGTACGAGGAAGATAAAATATGTGTATAGGTGTTGTTTGATGCACTACCACTCAAAGGAGTACCAATGGGGGTTACAAGGGTGTCCAACAATGTGAGGTTAAAACCCTTTTATATTTCTTGCGTGTATGCTTCCCTGACTGTGGATTTATGCGCTGAATGTCAGATCTTTGTAGTTTAAAGACCTCGGAACACATCTCTAGCCTACAATTTTCTAAAAAAAAATGGGTGTGTGTTGGCCTAGGAAAGAGCTCTGATACCACTTGTAATATTCTTAATCCTAAAACAGATAACACAACAACCAAATATACCCCAAGAATAATAGGAGCATTCAATAGAGAGCAGAAATATAATATTGATAGCACCAAGAAATCTTTTCACTTGCCTCTTTGAGGGGGAAACCTCCAAAATGACCAGAGCTCTCTTACAATTATACTCAAGACAAGTTTTCTCATACCTCCTACTCTTATTTATACTAATTCTATCTTCTAAAGAACATTCTAGAGGAAGGTCTTTCTAGAAGCGAAAACTTCTATCAGTTCTTCTTACATTGACTTGTTCAAATTTATTTAATAAGACATATTAACTAATGTTGACCTTTATTAAATGGAAAATATATCATGCTAACTAATGACCAACTAAGAGGGGTTAGGGTCGGATCCTAACATTCATAATCAATGGATTTTTCAAGTACCTTTGGTTGTTGTAGGCCCTTGGGAACTTCTTTCTTCGCTTATTAGTGATTGACTTGAAAGGATGTTGCTCCTAATTACTAGAGGGATTCATTTCTTGCTTTGGGGATGTCTTTTTCTCTTGGATCTTTGGACAATTATTGGCAAAATTTCCATATTCATGACAAGAATTGCATTTAAATGGAATTTGTTCTTAATCTAGGGCTTGTAGATGACTCTATCTACCCAAATTGATTTGTATTGCCTCCAAGCGGCCCTTCTCTAGATCCACTTCCACACATATTTTAGCATAGGAGTACAAGTTGTCTTTTGGTTCTACTTAGTCAATAATTCACCCCAACGTGTTCCTGTTAGAAAAACAGGATCGCGGAGCAACAAAAAAAAACAAATGCGGAAATAAAACACAAAAGATACACAATACAACAGAGACATAGAAATACATGGTTCACCTAGTGTGGGCTACGTCCACCAGAGAAATTTCCAGGTCCTTCCTTTATTATTATCCAACAAATGAAGGGATACAACCTACAACATACCCGCTGCAACTTTGTTTTCTTTCTCTCATGATCTCCTCTCTCAGAATAAAATATTCACTCACTCACACAACCATAATACAATTCCCTCATACATAAAAGAGGGTTGCCTTCTAGGGAAAAAATCCCTGACATAAATTCGACCCCCTGGCGAGAGAAGTGGGGGGCTAAGCTCTCCACACCCCCCATCAGTTAATGGGCTCCAAACGCGGCTGAAACAAGACCTCTGAATCAGGAAGATAATCAAGCTCCACAACCAATAGCTCCCTATATATCTAAGAGTATTTTCATCCCATAACATTAGCATAAGATGAGGCAGTCTAACCCATACATGAGTTTTTGTGATCTCTACTTTGGGATTAAAAGCAAGGGATTGTCGGGTTAGAAATAAACCCCCAGATCCATGAAGTAGGGTCTAGAGTGAAAGATCAAATCACAATCTTCCTTGCTATGAAATAAAAAAATAAAATGAAATAACCTCTTCTCAAAGAAAACAAAAATACTTACCCTTGGAGCTTGGGTGCTCATTGTTTTTCTAACCACATTCTATGAATCTTGGACTAGGCCATAGGCTTGTGAACTTTCCAACTAGGGCACATTTATAAAGGATGGGGACTTTTTTCCTCAGAGCTAGAGCCGATAAATCAACCTGACGAACTGTGTCCATTCTTTTAACAAATTGACTTTGCATTGGGTGAGCTCCTTTAGCCAACTTCTATGAGCTAAATAATTATATGAATTCCTCGAGCTCTACAAGTATATCACCTTCAATTGCCACAACGTTCAAAGGCTAGCTCGATCTTGAATCACGAGTTGAACATAATTGATAAACCTGCACACAAGTTGGAGAAGCCCTTGAACAAGGTCATGTAAACAATCCACCATGGGTATAGGCAAATGGCGGTGGCTAGGGTAAACCTTAGTTGCAGATGAGTTTTCTTTACATCCTCGTCTATTAATTTTTTTAAATCTGAATATGATTAATATTGTTATGATGGATGTTAACCTTTTATTAACATTTATTTTAGTTTATTTAAATTTATTTAAATTTTTTTAGTGAAATGGGATAAATGATTACCCAAGTTTTTCCCTTATTTTTTATCTGCATCAATAAATGCACCACTATTATTCCCTCTCTTGTAAGGAATATTGTAATCGATCAACATTAATATTTGTGCAATGTTATTAGTGAGCTCATTTAGCATCCATTATCCTAAGTTTTAGCATCCCTTATTTTTAGTCTTTAAGAACTATTTTTAGTTCTTAAGAGTGCACAAAAAAACATTTCATTCTAAAATTGATAGTGATAATCTTCATAAGTTTCCATATACTTCATAACAACATACCTGGCACATAACATACAATTAAACGCATGCACTTCATGGCTACTAGGTGATGGTCCCATGAATAACAACAATTATTTATTGTACCCTTGGTCTCCTACTTTACTTGTCAACCTGGGGTTCGTACAAACTTAAGAGGTGTTATGCATTGTATGTACAATATGAAATTGTCGGTAGAAGAGAGTTGAAAATGATCAAAGGCTGGAAATATGCAGGAAATCAAATGACAAAAATGAGTTATGAATTAATTGCTTTGAAGGAAACACACCAATTTGAAAGTACATCTAATCTAAAGTGCATGAAAAGAAATTATTCTACTGCATCAAAGATCACTGAATCAAGAAACTTAAATCGAATCAAAAGATGAATCTAATATGCAATTATGACAGAGAACTGTGATAGAAGTAAAAGTTGTAAATTATGACAAAAAAAACTGTAATGGAAATTAAACTACACTAATGATTAACAAAGTAATCTAACCCTTTGATCATTATCAATATAAATGTGTTTTTATTGTTTGTTGATGCTTTTAAGAAAACAATATTAAACTAAGTCAAAATCTGAAGCAAAAACAAACCTACAGAAGATTTCTACAGGAACTGTGCATTTCTACAAGATCTGCACAGTTTCTACGGGATACTCCTACATGAAGCAAAATGAAGTCTGAAAAGGTAGTGCAAGTCTTTAAAAGCATTGACCAAGCTAGAATATAAAATAATGAAGTGAATATATGGTTCTTAGCCTTGGGAGGCACCTAAGAGTGCTCCAAAAGGTTATTGAACATTTCTACAAGATGTTGCTACCACTAGCCAGTTAGTTGAAATCTTAACAGAAATGGAAATTTAGCATGCAAAGCTAAATCGAACTTCAATAGAGAATGAAACACTATCTAAGCACTAACTAATATGCATGAAAACTACAAAAATAGTAAAACGGGCCCTTGAGCCCTCTTGGATGGGACCTACCCAAGAAGCAAAAGGAACCTAAAAGAAACTTTAATGGACTGAAGGAAAAACTATTTTATTTCATAATTATCAACAGTACATCAAGAACATAAAAGTTATTAGTCTTCAACAAAAAGTCTTGCAGAACATCTCCATACAATGCTTCTCTAAAAATTCGCTATATCCTTTCTCTTAGACTAGAGGCCTGTATATAACTAGAGAGTTCGACCTCCCTTCCTAAATCAAGGAGAGCGATGAGTAAATGAGGGATCTCATCCCTTTACATTTGTATTTTCGAACTAATGTTGATCAGAAGTGGTCATAAATGCACAAGGAACACTCTTGGGGGTAGGTGTAGACAAATTCTCTTGATCTTTGGCTGTCAACTCACTCAAGGGGACAAAATCCCATGTTTCTAGGAGGTTGGTGCCCTTGACTCCTACAATTCGACCTGGTTGGTGGAACACATATATTTTTCCAAAAACATTAGTGCAAAAAGGTATATTATACATAAAAAATCCCACCTTAATCATACATTCATCAAGCAACACACAAAATACCCATGACTGACTAAATATGGTCAAAAGCAAACATTAAATAATTTTGTGGTGGAAAAATATGTCAAAGATGAGCCTTTAGAATGTATAATAATGAGGCTCATCATCACCCCCCAACTGAACTCTTGCACACCCTTGTGCAACCAAAAATGGTATTTTTTATCTCACTGTTGTTGTTGTTGTTATGTACTTTGTTGTTGCTCATTGTACCTCTATTGTCTATCTGTAAGGTAACTAGAGAGGTAGTGGGGGGGAGCATAGGGCCCATAGTGATAACAGTAGAGGCCATTCAATGTAAGGTGGACTAGGTCCACTATATTATTAAATAAGGCCCACTATGGTAGTTAGATATAATAAATGGGTAGTTAGATATAATAAATGTACGAGGACTTCTTAGAAGGTTCTACTTCTAGAAGATTCCTCCTCTAAAATGTTCTTAGGTGATGGTAGCACTATATAAAGAGGTTCAAGCAATGTAATGGGATATGAAGAGAGGATTGTATTTGGAGTGGTAGCTCAATAGGAGGAAGCCCCCTCGAAGAGACAAGTGAACAGGAGAGGATCCCTTCCATAATAGGATCCATTGTATGGTGTTGTCATACCTCAAGGGTTTGGTAATAATATAGTGTGGTTTCTTCTATCTTGCTCTGTGGATCTATTGTGTATTCAATATTTGTGGTGATTATATTTGTAGATATATTCAGGTTCTTAACAAGTGGTATCAGAGCACTTTCCTTGGCAGACATTGTGGACAAATATTTTTTATTTTTGCAGATTTTTTTTTAAAGAAGAAAAATGAGGGCCGTGACATTCCAGACATTTTCGGTATATTTCTGTGCAAAATTTGCAGAAACAGGTTGTATATCTGAATTCCTCTCAGAAAAACACTCAAGTTGAAAAAAAAAATCGTCCAAAACGGAGTCCGGGAAGTCAAGATATTGAAGTTTTAAAATCTGCAGTTTTCAGGGTTTTTTCCACGGACGACGGCTCGATTTTGTTTAATTTATGTAGCATCTGGAGGCCGAATTTTCCCAGACAAATTACGGATCTGAGTTCCTCTCACAATTTCACCCAATTTCAAAAAACAAATAAGCCAAAACAGAGTCTGGGAAGTTATGAACATTTTAAATTCAATAGTTTTTCAGGGTTTTTCCGGAAAACGCCGCAATTTTCTGCGGTAATTTATTGTTCTATTTTTTGGATTTTTTCGTGACGGCGGCGGGACTACAGAGTTCATAAATTTTCATAGGGTGCTCAGATGGCTATTTCTTCTCAAACCCTCAAATAAATTCTACAGATTACTGAAACATTCAAAGCCCAATTGTTTGATACATTGAATGACAGATTGGATGGCTTTGTAGATGGTCTCAATGATAGTTTTCATAGTATTAAAGATTCATTGGATAACATGCAGGAGAGATTTTTTATGGTAGACCTCAGGGATGAATATAATCAAGAAATATATGTTTGGTATGATTTTGAGGCCGATTGCGATGATTGGTATATGGATAGTTGTCATTTCTGGGATGGAATGTTCTTAGGTGATGGTAGTACTATATAAAGGGGTTCAAGTAATGTAACGGAACATGAAGAGAGTATTGTATTTGGAGTGGTATCTCAATAGGAGGAAGCCCCCTCGAAGAGGCAAGTGAACAAGAGAGGATCATTTCCATAATAGGATCCATTGTATGGTGTTGTCCTACCTCAAGGGTTTGGTAATAATATAGTGTGGTTTCTTCTATCTTGCTCTGTGTATCTATTGTGTATTCAATAGTTGTGGTGATTATATTTGTAGATATATTCAGGTTCTTAACAAGTGGTATCAGAGCACT
This sequence comes from Picea glauca, assembly GCA_000966675.3. NCBI lineage: Eukaryota > Viridiplantae > Streptophyta > Pinopsida > Pinales > Pinaceae > Picea > Picea glauca. Next base: position 26,316 of record JZKD02S1731322.1, read on the forward strand.
TTCCTTGGCAGAGATTGTGAGCAAATATTTTTTTATTTTTGTAGATTTTTTTTTAAAGAAGAAAAAAGAGGGCCACGACATTCCAGACATTTTTCGGTATGTTTCTATGAAAAATTTGTAGAAACAGGTTGTATATCTGAGTTCCTCTCATAAAAACACTCAATTTGAAAAAAAAAATCGTCCAAAACAGAGTCTGGGAAGTCAAGATATTGAAGTTTTAAAATCTGCAATTTTTCAGGGTTTTTTCCGCAGACGACAACACGATTTTGTTTAATTTCTGTAGCATCTGGAGGCCAAATTTTCCCAAACAAATTACGGATCTGAGTTCCTCTCACAATTTCACCCAATTTCAAAAAACAAATCAGCCTAAACGAAGTTCGGGAAATGAAGTTATGAACATTTTAAATTCAACAGTTTTTCAGGGTTTTTCCAAAAAAAGCCGCAATTTTTTGCGGTAATTTATTGTTCTATTTTTTGGGTTTTTTCGTGACGGCGGCGGGACTGCAGAGTTCATAAATTTTCATAGGGTGCTCAGATGGATATTTCTTCTCAAACCCTCAAATAAATTCTACAGATTACTGAAGCATTCAAAGCCCAATTGTTTGACACATTGAATGACATATTAGATGGTCTCAATGATAGTTTTTGTAGTATTCAAGATTCATTGGATAACATGCAAGAGAGATTTCTTATGGCAGACCTCAAGGATGAATATAATCAATAAATATATGTTTGTTATGATTTTGAGGCCGATTGTGATGATTGGTATATGGATAGTTGTCATTTCTTGGATGGAATGTTCTTAGGTGATGGTAGCACTATATAAAGGGGTTCAAGCAATGTAATGGGGCATGAAGAGAGTATTGTATTTGGAGCAATAGCTCAATAGGAGGAAGCCCCCTCGAAGAGGCAAGTGAACATGAGAGGATCCCTTCCATAATAGGATCCATTGTATGGTGTTGTCCTACCTCAAGGGTTTGGTAATAATATAGTGTGGTTTCTTTTATCTTGCTCTGTGGATCTATTGTGTATTCAGTATTTGTGGTGATTATATTTGTAGATGTATTCAGGTTCTTAACACTATCATCATGTTGTTGCTCAATGCCCTGTTGTTGCTCAACATAGTGTAGTTGTTCACTAACTTGTTGTCTATCAACATTCTCTTTTTGTTCCTATTGTTTTTTGTTGAATTCCTCTCTCATATCCCAATCTATATACTTTGTGAGACATTGTTGATCATGGTATCCCTTATCCTTCACAATGTTGGCCCATTTTGCTTCTTCCTTTTCCAGTTTGAGGTCAGCCATAGGAGCTACAAGGAGAAGGAGTGGAGGGCTCATCCTTAGCCCAATCCAATTAGTTCTCATTCTTCTTAGAGTTTCTTTATACCATGGTCTTCTGAGGAGGGCAAGTTGCAATGTGTTTTGAGAGTGAGGCTCTCTTATTCTCATGCTAGGAGGAAATAAATGCCACCTCATGTGACAAGCCTCTGCTGCTACTTATCCCAATAATCTCAGTGTGTCATCAATATGGTCTATTACCTCCCTTTGTTTGGTTGTCCACCTTGGAGTTATATCCTTATCCAAAGAGAGGCTATGGTGACTATTTATGACATATTTGTTGAAATAATGTAACTGCGAAGAGCATTCTTATTATTTTGTTATTGGATTAAATCCCCATTGTGGATTAATCATGTCATTATTATTATTTTTATTATTAGATTAATCC